>JAYRBW010090693.1:0-21442 GCA_036023295.1 Invenusta paracnida
AACACGTGTGAAGATTGCGGGGAGGAAGAAGGGAAAGACCATATCTTCGAATGCCCAAGATGGGAAAGAGCAAGAAGCACGGCATCTCAGAAGTGGAGGCATTAAGTGACGAGGCGGCGGCTGTCGGGTTCCTGCGGGAGGTCTAGCCGCTCTGGTGGGACCCTGGTGGGACGCCCTAACCGAGGCAAAAACAACAACAAGGACGCCGACGCTGAAGCCCGTCCAGGAGCCACGCTCACTCAGACCGCCCCAGTAAACCTCACCTCTGGACGGGCTGCAATCTCCCGAGCCGCCGTCTCGTCAGTCCCTCGTTGCTAATAGTCCGACCCGCACCCATCGCGCGTTTCTGCCAATGGCACCCTCCTCCCTAACCTATCATGTGCCGCCAGCATCGTCCTAGCCCCACTCTCTGCTCATCAGGGCCTTCAGACACCGTATTGGTCTCACTGACCCGCCAATTTTGCTCATTCTGTCTCCTCCCGAAGGACCACCCCTCTTTTTCTTTCTTTCCCATTCCATTCTGACCTCCGTTTTACCATCTTTGGTGGAAACCTATCCCTCGTGACCCTTGCAGATAGATATCGCACACTGTCCTTCCTCAGGGGGATTGGGGTGCTGATGCGCCCCCCAGACCTGAAGTAAGACAGACAGACAGTATAATAATGATAACTTTATGGAAAATGAACCCAAAAGAGCCCTCAATAAAATTAATACAAAAAGAAAGATTGGGATGGAATCGAGCCCGAAATGATAAGAAATTACCGCATTTGGCCTTACAAAGTGCTAAAACTGCACAATGAATTCTGTAGAGGTGTCTG
This sequence comes from Invenusta paracnida, assembly GCA_036023295.1. Taxonomy (NCBI): domain Eukaryota; kingdom Metazoa; phylum Platyhelminthes; order Proseriata; family Coelogynoporidae; genus Invenusta; species Invenusta paracnida. The sequence continues at coordinate 819 of JAYRBW010090693.1, forward strand.
CCCAAAAATTTGTTAAAAAGACAAAGATTATTCCCTTTTAAACTAGAAAACTATAAAAAGGTTACAGTTCTGGATGAAACAAAATAACATCATAGTTCTATGGCATGCAAGCTTCTAAAGAAGAAGTAAAGAAGGACAAATCCATAAAGTAATACAATGCGTATAAGATTAGATGGATGGGAAGAGAAAGTACATAAAAGACTTTACTAGTCCCGTTAAACTGCTCCAAATATAATGAAAGGGTTTGGAGTGATGGTCTAAAGAATACTGGATGAAAGAGTGCTAGCACCATGTGGGACATGGTTCCAGTTATCTGAAAAAAATATTGAACACAAAGTTGGTTAGTAGGAACATGTGGAATATGGACAACGCTTTCAAAGGGACAGTAACAAAGATCGGTCCTCTCCAGCCCTTTTTATCGTATAAATAAGTTGGAAGAGTTTGTGGAAGATGTTAAGTAGTGATTTTGCGGATGACGTGGCCGTGTAGAAAAAAAGTAGAAAACTGGGAAAAAGAAATAAAATTACTCTTAACACTGAGAAGTCAGAATGTGCCAGAGAGAGAATGACTAGGATACAGAACTGATGAAATAAATAAATCGATAATATTCCTTGGAATTAGCATTGATGATAAGTTTGTTTAAAGACATTGATAAAGTAGTGAACAAAATTAAGAAAAGAGTGAAGATTCTTAAGGCACTAGTAGGGAAAGATTGGAGTGAAGACCGAAGGAGATGAGAGCAGTGTATTGAGTGATGGTAAAGTCTGTTATCTGGTACGCGGTATCTGCTCGGATTTCTTGAGTCTCAAAATCAAATATGAAAAAATTGGAAAGAGCTCAAAGGGATGACTTACGAAAGGTTACTGGGTTGTGTACAGGCAAAGAATCAAGTGGAATTGAAGCGCAACAAAGTGCGATTATCACATACGAAATAGCAGAGGAAGTCACTCAGAACATGGCGAAATTTGAGTGACGTGTAAATAGAACGAGATGGCTTGTGACGAAGAAAGAATGTAGGGAGTAAGCGAGAGAGGACAACGATGAAATTTTGGAAAGGAGGAATACACTTTTCATGTGGGTAAAGCAAGAACCGTAGAGAGGAGTTGTAAGTGGTAGAGTAGAGATCCTGGAAGGACAAAATAGCATCACTAAAGCTGATAGAGAAAAGTGGAGAAAGGCCTGCTAGAAAGTTAACGAGTTCGAGGTTAATATAGACATCTTTTTCTGTGATGATCGGCTGATGGTGGACTGGGTCTGGTAAAAGCGACATGCGTGTGGAAAAGAGACAGGAATATAGGAATGTTAAGAAATTACGAAGCCAGCGGTATATATCAGAACATCATATCAGGAAGAACCCATAGCGGTGCGTGTGGTGGTCAATTAGGCATGGGAAGAAAATTGCAGAGATGTACAAACATGCTGCGACAATCAATAATTAATTAGAACGTTAAAAGAAGAGACGCCAAGCAGAAGTAAGAAATTTAAATATCTGAAGAGGGGCTAGTATGTGACAAACTCCAAGAGAAAGAGTGGGTTTACAGTGAGTTGCCTAGTTACATGGGGGTGGATGGAAATAAAAAAAGTGGATGGTGCAGTGAAGGTGGCTAGAGCAATGGATCAAGATGAAGTCAGAGTAGAATTTAATGTGGCGAAGAGGTGGATTAAAAGGAAGATTATAGTAAACAAAGCCGCAAAGACAGGGAAAAGAATATGTACGATGGAAAAGTAGTCCAAGCAGCAGAAGACAGAAACAAACAGGTTTTTTGGCACAATTAAGAAGTGTTTATTGCCCCCTTGACAGCTACTACAGAAAATAATTATAAGAACGACTGCGAAAAATGTGGCAGAAAGAGTGGAAAAGATAACTGACTGAGATACCCTGCGAGGAGAACCAAGGCAGTAAACAGCCTAGCTGGAGACTTACATATATACAAGGAGGGACGAACGAGCCATTATGCGATAAGTGCGTAAGGCGTTAATGGATTGCATGACCCAGTGCGTCAGAACCACTTGCTTATCCTCTTCTAAGCACTTTCTCTAACTCTGACTTTTCCTCAACCATCCTATAGACCTTCCTTTTTGCACTCCACATGGATAGGGACCCACCTAAGCACCATTCTTCTTCCGTTGCATAACTCTTCGTTCAGTTCCTTCGTCCATTTGTTTAGACCCGATGTACCTTCTTTCAGCGATTTTACTAACAACTTGTTCTCATCACAAATAATTACATTTTTTGGTTTTCTTATCAATAAGTTCCACCGCCACTGTCTCCACCATGAATAAACTGCAATAAATTTCTGCTGCTCTCCTCCTAACAATCTCTTAACCTTGCAACACACGCTACCTCTCCATTCTTTAACCTTTTCTCCCCCGATCTATCCGTGAACAATTTCATCTCTCTCCTGGATAGTCTCTCGATCGTCTAGACTATCCACTCTTGTCCACTTCCTCCACTAGTTTTTCGTACAGTTCTACTGCGATCCCATAACACAGCTTTCTTCTCTAGTGTCCGAATTCTTCTCTGATTCTCTTCAGTATCCTTTCACATTCCCTATTCGCATGTTACCTTCATCATTTCGCTGCTAGTCTGACTATTCCCTTCTTGGCACAAAGATCCCGTTTCGGGTCCCCATTTTTTGTATTTCTGTACGCCATCGTTACTCATTTTTTTCCTCTACTCCAAGCGGAGTCACACTCGTCCGCGCCTGGCTTCGACTTCCCTTGTCTCGTTATCGCTCTCAGACGCTCTCTCTCTCTCTGAGCTCTATCCCCTCCATTCCTAGCGTAGACCTAGCCAACCAAGGTATCCACGCCAAACTTTATGTTTCACTAAATTAGCACGATGTTCAGTGATACTGCTCCTCCCCAATCGAAGTATACAATTGCTTTGATAACCTTGACTCTCTTCTTCATTTTTCCAACTACCTTTTCTGCCTGGTGCTTGAACGTCAGTGCTGTGTTCATGCGATTCCTAAGAATCCCTTGCACTCTCCCACCCCACTATATTTAATCCTGCCTGCCATTTATTTTCATCCGCGTTGAATAGCACACACTCAGATTTAATCCGGTTCAGCTCAATCTTGTTCCTCCTCGCCCATTGTTTCACTTTATAACGCCTTCGAATTCTGTCGTATGTCTTCGTGGATTAAAACATCACCGCTACTGTTTTCTAGTACATTTTTTTCTTACACATTTTGCACCAATTCAACACATGATCTTCCATTCCTTTTCCCTTCTGAAAGTCAGCTTATCATTTTCTGGTGTCGTTGGCAGTATCTGCTTGTCACTTCTTATGATATATTGTAGTATATTAATAATACATAGATTATTTTCATATTAATACTAGTCATTTTATGGAGCTCTCTAAATTCTGCTATTAACAGTAGCTATAGCGAGTTAAATTTAATTTAATAGATGTGTCGATTTTGTTTATATCCATGTTCAAAATGCGGCCTATGTTCATCCCAGTTAATTTTTTGTGTTTGAAGCAAACTTAAACAGCAGACACACCTTGCTCCAATAGTGTTTAGGAAACGTATCAATTGTCCTCGTTAATAGATTATTAGCAGAGTGCGATAATGGTAGTGGTGATGGATTTATGAGTGGCTGCTTCTTCCTCCAACTTCGGTTTTCTAATTTTTGGTTGATATTGTAGGTGTATAATTTATGAGCTACATCTGATGCCAATTTTACTTCACCTGCAGAATTCTTAAGCACTGTTAAACTATTCCTTTTTAATTTATCATATTCATATTCATATTCACCAAGTGCTAACATTTATTGGAAGGGTTAATCATTGAGATTTTGTCTAGCGATTATTCTCACAGGGCTAGTTATGAGCTGATAGCACGTCAGATAGACGTATTGTGGTTTTTCTCCTGGTAGGATAGGATATAATAGCAGAGCTTAATACTATCAAATACTCGTAGTTTGGTGTCAGCTGGTGAAGATTAATAAATATATATGAGTAAAATTATCGAACACAAATTTCTAGAAAACAAATGTTAGGAATTTGAAATTCCCAGAAAACAAGCCATCCAAAATGATTCACTTGACGTCACTTACATCGCGAGGATTCTTGAAAACATTCATGTAATGAATGTTTAGAAATTATGTCCGCACTTATTTACCCGCCCTGAACTTATATTGTGAACTCGATAATGCAGAACTTAGTGATGTGCTATTTTTGTAATATGCGTCCATTGAACCTCTTCCTCTCATCACTGAGTGTCTCTTTTATAGTGGACTTTCGCGTTATGAACAATAATGCGCTGAATAAATACAATGACACTGCCGCATCAGATTATGGGGTGTATTGCACAGCTGACTTTATTGTTTAATTTTTTCCTCTTCCCATACAATTATGTGGTATATTGCATTCTTCTTAATAATTGGGTATGCATTATATCCCAGTAAATTAGCGAATTGTTCACTTGAAAATATTAGTATCAGTCATAACAATCACATCGCTTAGTGTTAAAAAAGTTGAACTAGTCTATAACAACTGTGCTTCATAGAACCAACATATTCGGTATAAAGTGAAATATAACTTGTTTAAATGCCTCCTCTTTAGGGTTATATCTAAGTGCCCTCAAAATTATCAAAACGACTACTACACTAGCTGTCACTATTTTCCTATGAGTAAAAAGAGGAGTCCAGAGTTTTAGATAGCATACTACATTTTAATCATGTTCTTAGACTGTTACATATTATAAGGTATACCAGCATTATAGAGTACGGGTTCATTGGCATTCAATAGAGCAGTGGGGTCCTGCATTAAGTTTTACAGACTGTTGCTGGGTCACCCTTCTTGAGAGGAAGTATAGTTGAGCCATGCGCCTTGCATGATATAACTTGTTGATATATCGTATTGATTGGAATTTTATAGCGTTTTACCCCAATAGGGTCGAGGATAATTTTTCTCTGCGTGAAATTTCCAATTGTAGTGAATGATTATGGCATTCTACAGGTCTGTAAGCTTTCAAAATTCTTCATTATCACTTTTTATATATAGCTGTGGGTCTCCGTCACGACTAATGATTGGTGTAGGTTTGTAATACTTCAGAAATTTTCACACCTCATGATTAGTGCCTCCTTTGATTTGAAACCATGTAGTCTAAAAAATACAATATTTTAGTGAGGGACAAAATGTTCTATCCATGTTAAAGCCCCTTATATATTTTGGCATGGCATAAAACACTACCGCCTTTCGCACATGATCGTCCATACATAACTAATAGGGACACTTCTACTCCATTGTTGAACTTTCCCTCTAAGTCAATAAAGACAATGATTTCATTAATTGGCATCAGCATTTTCCTATTTAGCGCTTAAATATAACCTTTCTCTCTCTTATTTATAGGCGTGTATCAACAGGGTATTTCGAGGAGAATTTTCTGGAAACTCCTTCACTCAAGCAGGTTGATGAAGATATACATATTCAGACTTTTAAAGCGGGGAATATCACCTGTGTTGATGGGGAAGATTAGACCGTTGAAGTTGAGATCATCTTCCCACTGGGAGTAAGCTGGAGGACAATTACGGTTCAATGTGACATTATTATAGTGCAATACTGAGAAAACGGCATACTTGAAGCAATCTTCCAAAATTCTGTTTTTGGCGTTAACAACAGCTTTCTTGGCATCCAATTGGAGACACAGCACTGTGAAACTTTTCTTGCGTCTTTTGGGAATACCAAGGTATCTGAAAATTATCATGTCAAACCACTTCACAGATTCAATAACTCAGTTTGATCTATTCTGGATAAATTCTACCAGCCACAAGAAACCTTGATAGATGAAGTCAAAGAACGTGGATTTATTCACAGTTTTGACTGCGAGAGAAAAGTTGCTGCTTTTACTATAGGATCTCACTTCTGTATGGGTCTATCTGGAAGATGCAGAGAGCCAAGAGAGGAGAACCTTGCATTCGATACAGCCGTTAAGTAGAGTAGTTGTTGTCTCCTCCATCATGGATCTTATCGAAGAGAAAAAATCTTTAGGATGGACAGGAGGATTGAATTGAAGATATCTTAGTGTACCATTAAAAGCAGATGATAAACAATAGCGATAGCATATGCTATTGCTATTGTATATCATCTGCTTTTAACGTAGAGCATATAGAGTATATCATCTGCTTACAACGTAGAGCATGGCTGTGATGAGAAGAATTAGACGTAGTATTTGGTTCAGCGTGTGGGTAATTAGACAGGTCTAATGGTTGATCAATAACGGGTAGTTGATCGAATTCTTGAGAGCAGGGCTGTTGTAATGAGGAGGTATCGGCCGTGGTATTTGGGCTCAGTAGTTGGGTTTATCATGGCTTATCAATACCGAGTAGTTGGTTAAGAAACTGGTCGAATTTTTTAATGTCATTATCGGTATACAACATTCTGAGAGAGAATGAAGAGATACAACCGTTCAGTAGTAGACGAAAGAGCAGAATAAACTGAAACAGATGCATTTTCATACTGTTCAAACTCTGTCATAGGTTGAAGCCCCCGATTGTGATTGGTCAAGAAATGGGAAGGCAGGGGTAGGGTGATCTAGAAACGCTCTTCCCTTCTACTTTAATAGATCATTTAGGAACACTATACGATATCAAGTAAAGGCAGAAATGCTGAACACTGCTAACTTTAACTGTGACTACACACCCAATGTAATTCTACAGGATCCGCAATCTGCCAGCCGGGACCTTGACGCTGCGGTGGGACACAAACCTGCCAAAACGCCCGCAACCGTTGTTACCTTAGCTACATACGTCTCTACGAACTGACAGCATTCGCTCAGGCCAATAAGATTGACATTATCGCGCTGCAAGAACATCGCCGCATGTTTACAGATCCAACACAAACGATCGATCTCGGCAAGGGATGGAAGCACTCCTTACTAGTGCGGGAGATAGAGCAATCGGAGAAGTTGGTTTGCTGATAAGCCCACACATGGAGAAATGCATTCTCGACTTCAAGAGCAACCACCAACAAGTAGCTACGCTCAACCTCCAACTAAAATCAAACCGCATGCACGTGATCAGCTGCTACATACTTACTGCTGTCGCACCGACAATGACAGAAACCAATGAATGCAAATGTATCGACGTTGTGTCGACAATATACAACACAATGCCCGCACGCGATATAACACTACTTGCCGGTGACATGAATTTTGATCTACCACCAAATGGCCATGTTATCCGTAACTCTCACGTATACAAACATAGGCCATCTCTACACTGTGATGCGATCAATGACTTTACGACCAGCCAAGGCTTGATTGCTTCCAATGGTGTAATGCGCAGCGAATTCACAAGCTGATCACTTTCTACGATCCGAATAGAAGACGAGCACGACTTGATTTTGTCTTCTTGGACGAAAGATGGCGACACACAATACGATCAGTAAAAACACTCAAACTGCAATTAGTACGATCCGATCATGCTCTTGTCGCATGCAGTTTCAATCTGCGGTTCTGGCAACCCACCATGTCTCGACCCAAACATGAACCGTCTCTCTGAGACACACTGCGAGAGAAAGAAACAAGACATCGATTCACCAGTGCTGTCTTTCAACATCACAATCGACGCACCGGATATGATGTCTATGTCGAGTCTGTCATGCACGCAGCCAACACGACACTTCCTAAACGAAAAGTGAGACTATAAACTTGCTTATGGGACAGGGATTATGCAGTTTTACATGATCGACACAGAGTGCAAAAAGCAAAGGCTGCGCAGACAAACATAACCCCTTTTGAACTCAAGGCTATGTTGGAACAGACATATACTAACCTAAGAAATGAAATAATCAACGAGATCGCAATCGAAAATTTACAACATCATGAAGCCGGACGTGGAAGAGCAACTTGGGCTGCTATCGAGAAATTGACTGGACGCAAGCAAAAACCATCTGCAATCGTCGCTGCCAGCTCCATCAATGATCGGTTAGAAAAAATACGAATTCACTTCGCTGATATTCTTAACCAGGGACCTTCAGGTGCTATTCTTAATACCCTGCTGAACTTGCCACAAGCCCCAGAGATCAATACTGATGCCATCACCGAAGAAGAATTTACATTAGCCTGCAAAGAAATAGCTCTCGGGAAAGCGGCAGGTGAAGATGGAGTCACACCCAATGTTGTGCGCGTGCTACCGGTTTCCATAAAACTGGTGCTACCCATAATGAACGCCATGCTTGACGGACAACCACCACCAACCATTTTCAAAACTTCAATAGTGGTTACAATAACGAAGAAGGGAACCAGCACTGATCTGAGCAACCTGGGGGGCATCTCATTTCTGAGTGTTAATGCCAAACTGTATAACCATGTGCTGCTAAACAGGATACGCGTTCGTATGGAAGAGATGATCATGCCGATGCAAGCTGGCTTCCGAACACATAGAAGTACTACGGAACAGATACTGACACGACACTACGTATCATCATCGACGCATGCCAAGCACGCAAGCACACACCTTCATTGACTACACGAAGGCGTTTGACTACATCGATAGGTCTGCCCTACCTACTATCCTGAGTTTCTACGGTGTACCGGTAATCATCGTAAATGCCACCAATATCATGTCTCTCTACACTAACTCGAATGCATCGTTCACACAAGAAATGGCAACACAGATAAATACAAAACTTCATCAGGTGTTCTACAGGGGGACACAATTGCCCCTTATTTATTCCTCGTTGTTATGGACTACGTGATGCGCATGTCACTACTGGACAATGATGGCTATACAGTACTTCGACGGTTGTCAAATCGCCTACCAGCTATCAAGCTGTCTGCTCTTGCCTATGCAGACGACACTGGGCTGCTAAGCGATGATATAGTAGCAGCACAACAATAATTCACCCGTTGAAACAGTATCGCGTAAAGTGGGACTGTGCGTAAATGCACGCAAGACTGAGGTAATGCATATTAGCGATACGGTACGAACACCCTTGGCTACCATTGAAGGAGAGGTTTTACCAACATGCGAAAACTTCATATATCTCGGCTGTGATGTGCATAGTAATCAGGACGGTTTCCGCAAACGACGTCAAATTGCATGAGTAACTGCACGCAAGCTCCAAGTTGTATAGAACTCTGATGCAAGCGTCGAAGCGAAGGTGAACCTCTTTCGAGCATGCGTTGAAACAGTTCTGCTGTACAGCCGCGCCTCATGGATACTCACCACCACCCTAGAGGATGAAATAGACACCACTCACAAAGCACTTCTGCGCTACTGCCTCAAATATCACTATCCACAAGTGATCAAAAACATCAATTTATATAACCTGATAAATCTCTCCCCAGCATCCACCATCCTCCGCCGGAACCGACTTGGACTATTTGGCCACGCGGTGCGACGTCCTTCTAAGCCACTTGCGATTGTGACGAACGTAAAAAACCAACCATCCGAGGCTCGTCAAGGTAGACCAGCGCGCTCCTATATGGAACAACTGATAGAGGACATGGCGTGGATCCACCTAACCCATCAACAGGCTTATGAGATTGCTACGTGCAGAAAGAAATGGGTCCACGCCTTGCGAATGCAGTAGTAGCAACGACATCCCACGACCTACACGAACTATTTGGTGGTGGAAGATGTAACATTCATACGATATGAAGGTGGAACAGAAAAAAAATGAGTACGCATTACTCAAAGACTGTAACAACAGTTGTGAAACGATTGTTATATCTAAGTGTTTTGGCATTACTGCAAACTTCAAAGTTCAATTAACCTTTTAACGAAGGCATTACAATCTCGAAAAGGTTTGTGCTTAGCAATATGAAAAGACTCAAATGGACAGAAATTAAAAGCATTATGGAGCACGTCGCGAATTTTAAAACAGTTTTCAAAAGTCACAGTGATGAATAAATAGAGCACTTTTCCGATATTCATTAATTCTGTAAATAAGAAATATTTTGGTTTGACCAATATACACCAAATTACATTTAGCACATGTTTACTGATATATAACACCAGCCTAATACCCAATAGGCAATTTGTAAGAATTTACATAAAATATAAATTTTAGTTTATAGGAAGTAAATTATAAATAAAAATAATATCAGGTATTAATTGAACGAAGCATAGAAGCAAAAGTCTGTGTATGAGATCTACAAAACAGTTAACGGTAAAGATAATTTGAAGCCAATAAAGTTCTGTTCACTCAAAGCAGGATTATAGAAAAAGAAGAAAATTTAAAAGAAGATTAACCACACTTATATTAAATAAGAAGGATATCAGTTTTTGCGAAGAATTTATTTAATGATAGCAATCTCATTATAAAAATCAGATAAGAGTTAGAATAAGCCAAAGCATGATAGATATGAATCCAGATAGCAGGCTTATAGTTGAAATATAAAATAAAAGCATGAGCATGGGTATGTATGTACGTATAATAACAATAACAAATTAAATAATGTAATATGAACATAATGCTTTGAAAATTGGTATTAAATACATTTGCAACATTTTGAAAGTAAATATGCTCAATACAAAAAGTGGGCATTACTTACTGTTGTCATCGACCTTTGGATTTTTGTTCAAACTTTTATAAATGTTTTCGATCTGTCAAATAGTAATAAAATATCGGAAATAAAACATTTTTGGAGCACTTACGATATTTATATATTTATATACTTAAATACATACTGTTGCATTGAGCTTTTTCAGTTCTGGTATGTTAGACAATAGTTGACTGAAAAACAAAAAAATGTCAATGATAACAATTTTATTAACACAATTGCATGCAGAAAAGTAAGACAGATGCACAGAAATTTACCATACAAAGAATTTAATTGAGATGCTTAAAAATTACTGCAGGATTATTAAAGAGCAATAATTTTTATTATAACTGAGAAGTAAAAAATATTGTTTCACAATATCAGAAATCAAATAAGTATTTCTTCGTGATTTATGTGTGATGAGTATAATTATATTATTACATTCAAATATATTTTGTATATCTAATATGACATGAATCTACATATATATATATTATATGAGTAGGTAATATGAATATAAAGAGAATGTATGAAGTATGCAGCATCAATATTCTTAATTATATCCTTAATTGACTTGTTTGAAAATTTACACTTCAAAGAAAGATTGCAAATAGAATACACAAAATACTACAATCAGAGTCATAATGTGTAATATATTAGAAAAAACTTATACAATTTGTGAATGATTTCTATCATTAATTTAAATTTTTTAAATCATGCTATATGCATGTTAGATACATGTGACTGCTAAGCACAGAAAGCAATAAATACAACTTATATAAATAAGATGAGTTAGAATATATATAAACTTTAGATGACTTACTCCAAAATCTCGAGGTCTGTCATTTCGTCTGAGTGAGAAGAGTACACCCCAGAACTATCATCGCTAAGAATAGATGTTTCTAATGTGACTTCGGTTTGACTTTCATCATCCGGGCAGCTGATATCCAAGACACTCTCAGAGTTCATTTTCTTTTTAAACCAATTACCTATATAAGACCACATAGGTGTTTGTGGCGTTTTAAATTTGCTTTTACTTATGTCATCTTTCTCCTCACTAGAGCTAGACACAGAGGTTTGAGAATCACTCGGAAAAAGTTTTTGCCTCACAATGCGAGGCGTTAATTGAGAAAGAATTTTTAACATAATTCAATGCAGTTATAAACAGACCTCCAATCTGCTTAATCTAAAAATGAAAAGGTTTTCAATAATTATTGAAAGTAAACAAATGTCAAAATATTTTTATTATGTTGAAGCATTTAGACGAAATAAAAAATACAAAAACAAAAAATGTTAATATTATAAAAAATTATTAAACATACGCAGAAAAATACTTTTAGAAAACAGATAACTTTTTATAGTTAATGGAGAAAAGAAAAACTGGAAATAAATGTAATGCAGTCAAACGGAGAAAAAGGCAACTATGCTATCGGCACGGGACCAATTTTCACTCATACTGAGAAATACAAATATGTACAAAAGCTAATTTAAATATTACTGGTTGGGTAGTTGCCCTACTTGCTTACTGTGTTCCCACCTTATTGATATTATGTACATACATATTAGTCTCAGAAAAACTTTAAAAGCTAGGATTATGGTGGCATATATTCTCAATCAAGTAATTATAAACCCAATTAGCCTTGACAGACAGAGCTAGTACTGAATATATATATATACATATATACTAGGTTACTTTACAATAGCGATTCAACTAGAATGGATCAATCTTAGATTGACAATAGCTATTTTTTAAATTATGATTGACAGATTGATGGAAGAAATTTTAGTGAATGTGAAGTCTCATGTCAGTTGCACTGTCAATCTAAACTCGATTAGATTGATCCAATCGAGATTACAGTCAAATTATGTCGAAAATACAGTCAAAAAACAGTTTTTATACCTAAACATGATAACTTTAATGTTTAATTACACCTCTTGTTGAAATTGAAGTTTATTCATATTTTTTAGAAAGCTCATTATCACCTCTGATAATATCTGCCAAAAACGATTTCATAAAATATTCATTTCATGGTTTAAAAATTAAATAAAACTTGATTTTTTATGTAATATGTTACTTTCTAGCAACACTTTAAATATATAAGATCAAATAAATAACAATAATTATCAATTTAAACAAATTAAAAGTGAAAAAAATAAAAAGTACATTTGGTAATCTTTTATTTCAAACCAAACTGTGTTTTAAATTACTGATTTAATAAAAGGATTTAAATTAATTGTGAATAACTGAACTGTTGATTTTAAGGACACAATTATTTTATCAAAGATTGTAGGGGTCTGGTGGCATTTATATTGTCCTGGGGTTTATAGTGTTGTAGGTGACTAAGTTTATTTATGATATATCATAAGTAAATGGAGACTATCAGTCTCTACCATTATAATAATATGAAATATAGGGTTACTGGATATTGTAGATAACTAATTCAGGGTTACTGGGATGTTTACCATATATTTAAATATTTTATATATAATGTTGCAAAAATGTATGGTGAACAGCAGATATAAATTGCAAACATTTATGTATGGAATATATTCCCTAAATTTGTATAGAAAATAGAATAGTACTTTTAAGTTGTATTGTCAATTGATAGAAGGAATATTATAGTGTTAATAAAATAGTATAAATTCAAATTTAATTAAGCTTTTATTTGTCAAAGTATTGATTAATAATGCATATAAATCAACAATAGATTAGCTGGAAATCATAAGCATAATAACAGTATATGTACAGTAACAGTATAACTACAATAAATAGTATATAACCATTTTTAGGAGTTAAAAACAAATGTGAAATTTTATAGTCATTCAATAAATTAAATGCTGATGGAGCCAAAATGTATTGTTACATTTGAACAGTTATTTAAAAAAGGAGCAAAAGTAGTTCATTTTTTGATAAAGCTTGTTCATGTTCACATTTTTCCATTGAATCTGACACAAGGAGGTCAAAATCAGATGACATAAACTTTTCCAATTCCGACTCTTCATTTTCCAACCAAGGTGGTCTTCTTTTTTCGCATTGACTGGCCAAGAAAATCACCCATGTATTCTTTTTCTTCATCAGTAGTTTGCTCATATAACTTTAAAGAAGCAATTAACTTGTGGCCTGTGACTGCCATCACATCAGAATTGGAGAAATTGTTTTTCAATATGTTGATAGAAGAGACATGTAGGCAGTGGTTGGTGAACATCTTAGAAATTTGAAATACTTTACAAATATTCTTCATAAATTTGGAGAATGCTGCTTTCCTGAGTGGCCAATTTTGGTACCATCAAGATTCTTGATCACTGAATATATCCTTTGGTCACTGGAAACATCTGTTGCACTTCGAGTGTAGTTTACTTGTATATACAGTAGGATTCATCTATATCAGCTGTGGCTATATCAGCATTTTTATATTGGCCTGGCAGATATCCTATATATTCATGTCCAGAGTTCATCTATTTCGGCTTCAACTACATCAGCAATTCATCAATATAGATACTTTTTGTAATCTACTGCTGATGACAATTCATCAATATCAGCAGAGTGATTGACCTTTTTAAAATGTGTATTGGCACATTGTCAATTACAAACACATGGTGAGAATATTAAACACTTGAAATCTAATATACAGCAGTAAATTTTGCACACATGATGTTCATGTGAGTTCTATGTACATATCTACATAAAGACGGAATAATAGAAGTCAAGGAATTGATAAATTGAGCAGATAATAACTTGTAGAGTTTTCCTGTAATAGAGAAGTTATTACATCAAGATCATGCTATTGGCTGATAGAGAGAAAGAGACATACTAAGCATATTACGCAAGTGTGCATATATCAGCAGTTTGTCTATATTGGCATTTTCAGTCTGTCCCTTGTGGTGCTAATATAGGCAAATCCTACTATATTAAAAATAATTTTACCTAACAAAGTGGATTTCCTGACTGCTCATACATTGCACTACAGATTGAACACTCACTATCATTTTTATGATTTTTTGTCTATTTGTCACACAATTGAGTAATATATCAACTGTTTCCTGCATTTACTTTCATGCCAAAAGTGCTTTTCCATATAAGGTGGAGATTTTTGCCACCTCTTTGGCAAAAATACAGAACAATCATCATCTAACATAATAGCTGCAGGTGGACAGGCATTTCAGGCTTAAGAGTAGCTAATATTGTGTTGATAACTTTACTTGGGATCTATTTGTAATGATTGATGCATGCTTCCCTTCAGCTTTCAGAGTCTTGTAATATGCAATAAGAAACATACATTTCTTGTGACTTTGACAATTTATTGTCTGAAAGGATGTTATATATCTCAGCAGCGAATTTTAGCTAGTATTCAATTCATGGAGTATTACATTCAATCTAATAACTATTTCTGATATTTCTCTCTATCAGTTTTTCTAAGACTTACAAAATAGACATAAAGAATCTTCTCCAGTCCACATTTGCTGAGTTGTTCTAGAAAGTTTGTTACATTTTTATGCTCTAAGTATGTACTTCCTTAATCTTCTTTCACTTACTCCATCAACATGGGTAATATTCTTATAATATTTCTTTAACGATATTTCAACCAAATCCACTTCTCAAATAAACTGCCACTAACTATTCATGATACACGGAATACAAATGACAAAATTTGAAAATACCATCAACTGACAATATCATTATAAGTTGGTTAGAAGTCTATACCTCAGCATTGATTATTTTCTTTGAAATTGAATAAAATTAGTATTGACTTCTAGACTACTTATAACTAAATAGTCTGAATAGAGATAACAGTTTGTGGGTCATCAACATATTCTGATTCATAACATTGTCATTAGGGCGAGTTGATTTAATTTTGTGTTTCTCATTACACCCACCTCACTTTTTCCAGTTTAAAAAAAAAATCTAAAATTTAGAATAAATTGAAAATGTGTTTTTAATTTAATTTAATATATAGATTTACTGTTTCTAACATAGTATTAGTATATTGTATTCATAGTATTAATCAAGTGCAATGAAGAAATTAGATCATTAGCTCACTTTTCAATAATTTTGATTGAAATAAAATGTAATTCATGCCATCAATGCAGCAATATACCTTTTCTCATTCAATTTAATCAATTTCGTGCATATGCCACATTTATCGTATTTCTCAGCACACTCGAGCAATCATTTTCGTGCACCTGCATCACTCGAGCAATCATTTTCGTGCACCTGCATCACTCGAGCAATCATTTTCGTGCACCTGCATCACTCGAGCAATCAATTTCGTGCACCTACACGTCGGAATTTGAATTCCGGCCATTTCGAATCATCAATTTAGTTATTTTTCAATCAATTTAGGCGCAAGTATTTTATATAGCTATTAAATAGATTTTTTAAATAGTAACATTATGATGTCAATAGTTTTCAAAGTTTAAATCATGTTACGGCAGTCTGATACAGCTTATAGCTTTAAGTATTAAGAATTGTCTAAGAATAGCATCCTTTACACTTTCAAGATTATATATATATGTATATGATTCTGTTAACCAAATTTTTGATATTTAATTTTAATAAAATCGAACTTTAGCATATTTTCATAAAATTACATTTTTATTGTTTATAAAAAGTACAAATATATAAAGTATGTAAATTTCAGTTGTCATACTGAATAACAATATATGAATAAATATGAATGGAGAATGAATATATGTAAAAGAATGATGAATATGAAAATATATAGAATCAACTATAAATTTTACATGATACAAAATTAAATCATACACAAGGATGCATAGAATTAAAGTAAGTTATTTATGTATTTATTCAAAGAAATCTTCCTTGTGCACACATTTCGGGAGATGTGTAAGCATATGTTGATGCCACTGCTCACAATTCTGTGGTGTTACATCTGGTAGGGCTTCTTCCGTAAGTTGGTTGAGAATTTGAAGCTGCTGAGCATGTATACTGATTCCTGCTGCTGCTGCTGCTTCCCAATTGTTGAACTCCCTCTGTTGTTCTGGTCGACTCAGAAAACTTTTTATTGCTGCTTTAAATGCCAAACCCACATTTTCAGCAGGATTGAGAAATGGGGAATAGGGAGGGAGTCTCTGAAGAATGTGAGCATTTGGCAGCTCTGGTGGATTGTTATGTACAGGAGCATTGTTGAATATTATAGTAGAGTTCTCTTCAGTAAGTAGCATTGACAGTTCCATTCAAAAATCAGATAACTTTGCAGGCAATAAGGGACCATCTGACGTTTTGTAGTGGCAAATACCATGGCGTGGGCTTATTGCAAGAACGATGGTAAAGTTTCGGCCTTGCTATCCGTTAAGAACTCTTATTGGTCGTTCACCTCGAATGGCTCAACCCTGAGTGCGCCTTGTCCAGATATTTATTCCATACTCATCCAAGAAAACATTATGGTTTTGGTGTCCTTCAACGGTAAACCATTCAGTGTATTCCCTTCGCTTTTGCTTATTTTCTGGCAAATTCTAACTATCTGGAACAACTTGCGCAATCTTTAGCGTAAAAAGCTGTCCATTGAGGATCCACACGATTGTTGCAGCAGAGAGGAGAGGTTTGTGATTAAAGCGGTGAGCCAGGTCCTGACTGATTTGTTTGAGTGTAGCTTGAGGATTTTCACTTATCAATTCCACTGCTGCTTCTTTCACTTTATCTGTTGCTCTTGTCCGGTTTTCTTGTCTACCGCCTCAGACACGAGCATGAACTTCAGCAGTTTGCCTGTACTTAAGCAGTATGGAATGGACTGAATTAACTTTCAAGCCATGCTGTGTTGCTAAAATATGTCAGTCATGACCTTCCTCAAAGCTCTGTATGAGACGTTCCCGATCAACTTGAGAAATATGAGTATACGGACCACGTGGCATTTTAGAGAGAGCTGTTATCGGATAACTGAAAGTTTTAAACTGATAAAAAATATGTGTAACTTACCAATTTAAAATCTGCATTCTATAGTACCTACATAATTTAAAATTCAAAAATTTAAAATCCTCTATTAACTCCAATAGGAGCAATTTTTGGACAATTGCCAACTTCTTTGCTGCCCTAATTAGTAATTTGAAACTCTCACACCTAAATTAATTGAAAAATAACTAAATTGATGATTCGAAACGACCAGAATTAAAATTCCGACGTGCAGGTGCACAAAATTGATTGCTCAAGTGATGAAGGCACACGAAATTGATTACACAAGTGTGCTGAGAAATACAATAAATGAGACAGCTGCACGAAATTGATTGAAAAATTTATTAAATTGAATGAGAAAAGGTATATTCCAGTTAGGGTATTTTGTCACTTTGTAAAAGAGTAATTTATTTCATATTATATAATTACAATGTATGGTGGATGCTTTGAACCCTAACTGAGTGCATGTACTAACAACTCTGTTATTGCAAACCTGCTAATTATTTGGATGAGTATATAAATGTACCTAGGCTTAACTTAACCATGAATGTGGACATGTAGATAATGACTTTGTTATTGTAATAATAGGATGATGTGTGTTAATTGATACAAGGTATATGTATCACACATGTATCTTCATACTATAAAAGATGATAGTTTCTAAAGTAAATGATCCCTCATCATACTTTTGTACCGGAACCGGAGGCTTGGACATTTGAATAAAAGATTACCCTTGATTATAATATACTATCTTAATATTACTAATGTTGTTGTTTCTTACAGTAAAAAATGGAAAATTAGAGACAGAACTCTTTGACGCTTCAAATATAAAAAAAATATATATATATATTTGTGAAAAACTAAAACAAATAGTCCTTTTTGATTTCTATGTTGATAAATTATGTTATTATCATAGATATTGTATATTAATATTATAGTGTAGTAAGAGTATACAATATCTATGGTTATTATTAAGACTTTAAAATGATAAATTGAAAAATATTTGACCAATATCTTAGCCATGTTATAGTTTCCATCTTCTGAAGATTTGACAGTCAACAACCTATTGTTCTCTACACACTATCCACACCAAATGCATGGGATGAGCATGGTAAAAAGGTAAAAGAGGGTATGCTCATATCTAACAAAAAAACACATTTATGCCACACATGATTTTCAAAGGAATATGTACCTATATACAACATAATAAATTAAAATACAAAACATTTAGACCAACATGCCCAGTTTATGTGTACTTTATATTATATATATATTTTAATTTATGTATGTAAATTTCTTGACCTAAATTTAGCATTTTTTAATGAAAAAATATGATAAGAAAATACACAACATAGAATATATAGTAGATTAAGGTATGTATAAATCTACACAAATAGGTATAACTTTTATAAATATTATGCATATATATCATGCAGAAAAAAAAAATTAATAATTTTTATTTTAAAAGTTAATGTAATTGTGTATATTCAACAATTATGTTGTGTAGTCCTAGTAAGGTGACCTTGTGACACAAAAAAATCACAATAAATTTTAAAATATTTGTTAAAATTAAATTTTTGTCAATTAAAATAATGAAATTGTTTATATTTTGAAAAATTTAAATTATTTGTGAGAGACGTAACTCATTTATTTTAAAATATACTCAGTAATGTACACACACATACACATATATATATATATAAATATAAATAAGAATATATGTTACATATTAATTATATTCTTATATCTAAAGCAAGTGTTTTTTTTATACTAGTAAAATAAGCATATTTTTGCTGTAAAGATTGCAGATGATACTTTGAAAATTTAGTCAAATAATACTTTTTTTCTTTTTCCGCCCACCCACTTCACTTTTTTAAGGTCTATGTAATGAGAAACACAAAATTAAATCAACTTACCCTAATTCACAGTATTAATAGTTTTTGATAAAATAATACCAACTTGATCATTTGGTCATTTAAATGGCTTTAGTGTCCTATACTAGTTATAATATCCATAATATATATTGACAGTATAGTACTGTATGGTTTTGATGACAATAAATAATTAATAATGAATAAAATCAATGTTTTAAATATCTTAAAAGTTTTGCTATAAAAATAAAGTTGTTTATATACTAATAATATGTATCAAAAATATTAATTTAATATCAATAAATATGAAAGGTTACTTTTTAAATTACTTTTAAGGCTCTTCTTGTTAAGTATACATGTTAATTTTGAAGGTGAATTTATTGTTTAAAGTTGATTATTACTTCAAATTTTAATCTAAAAATGTTTAAACATAATTTAATTGAATCAGAATATAAAATAAAACTACACTTAGGTATAAGTTATTTAAAAATTCCATTTCCATTAACAAAATTGGGGGTCAGCCATTCTATAGTAGCACCAAAATTCTGAAGAAATATATATATTCTTGTTGAAAACTGTCTTGCCTTGACTTTAGTTTGATGGTAAATAAAAATTTGTTGTCATTCTTTTCTTTAAAAACTAAATAATATTACTACTATTGTCTATTACACAAGTTTGCACACATTTAGTTTAGTACCCCTTTACTTTTAGCGATGCAAAGTACCAATTAAAAAGAAGCCATTGTCAAGATCATATCAATGATATAAAAAAGACAGATAATAATATTTAAAAATATCTATTAATAATTAAATTATGATATTAATAATTATTTCATTAATTTGTTGGTAATAAACTCTCTGAAGTGAATTGCTAATAATCGAGCAAAGCTAAAGTGAATTTGCGTCCAAAATTGTTTTATTTGATTTTACATATTTTACATATAAACATAAAGCAAGAATTATAATTGATTAAAAAATATAACTTACTAAATCTGCAATCAAAAAAATCAGTAATTCAAAATTTCCGCGTAATTTGTATTGAGCTCTTTTAGAGTTCATTACCTTAATTTGATTAAAATAAACAAACCACAAAAATACATATAGAAAAATAT
Source organism: Invenusta paracnida (assembly GCA_036023295.1). Lineage (NCBI taxonomy): Eukaryota > Metazoa > Platyhelminthes > Proseriata > Coelogynoporidae > Invenusta > Invenusta paracnida. The sequence continues at coordinate 21,207 of JAYRBW010090693.1, forward strand.
CTCATATAGAAAAATGATCCAAATAATTATGATATATACTTACTTTTGTATTATTTAGAGAAATATAACAAAAATTCGATATTAACAATTATGTAAACATAAATATTAGATTTAGATTTTTTATGTTGTCAAAATTTATAATATAATGCGTGCATACATATTAGGTCGTATGAATAAAAAAAAGATTTTCTTTTTTCTCGTGATTTTCGAGTATTTTCTCGTTTTGGTATGAATAA
>JAYRBW010090704.1:0-21440 GCA_036023295.1 Invenusta paracnida
AAATTTGCATTTCCAGATATTTTGACTTTTACCCAAATCTCTGCAACTGTTGTAGACCTGCCCAATCTCATACTACTCTCTGTATTTTTATTGTTATTAAGAACTGATCTCGATTATTTTTATACAACAGTATATTTTACCTTTATTGTCAAATTTTTTATGCTTTGTTCAAGATATCGAATTGTATTTGAATGTTTTCGTTACCACGCTTATAAATTACTTTACTTGCGTTACTGATATGCGTTACTGATATTTAACGAATTCAAATATATAGCTTAATATAATAGCTTTACATGCGTTTGTTGTATTAAAATTGGAAAAAAAATCCATATTTTATGCTAGCTAGCCTTTTAAAAACCTTATCATTACTTCGTTAACAACTTTAAAATAGGATATTTAAAGAATGAAAATTACCTATTTCTATTTATTATCACATTGTAAATTATTATTTAAAATAATATCGATTTATTTATTCTTACTCATCGTTCGCTTATTGGTTTTTAACCTCTTCGTTTATTTCTCTCTTATGATTATTATCACATTATTATTGATCATGTACTGACTCACTATCGATTATTTATGTTGTCTCCTATATTTACCTCTTCGTCTCTCAACCCCCCTAGTTGTCCTTCGCGCCATGCGCACTCTCAGCACCAACACCTCCATCCTGAGCGACCCCTCCCGTCTCCCGGACCAAGCCCGCGCCTCCGTCACTCTGACCCCTCACCAGGGCCAGGGCACCATCACACCCCTCTCCTTCTCCCTCTCCTCACACCCATATCATCACTCCCAGCATCAACAAGACAACTCCGGGAACCGAACCAGCAGTAGCAATAGCGGCAGCAGCCCGCCTATTGAATATCTAGAGAGTCTACCTTCCGTCTCGTCTCCATCGCCATTGGAGGATTCTGCCTCTTCATTTGGTTCTCTTGTTGGTCACTCCTTCTCATGAATCGTTCGCCATCCCAAGTTACATTCGATTGACGAAGCAAATATAACAATGCTACACTTATCGTATAGGTTTAGTAAAACCTGACCACATCAACAAAGTAATAATATCCGTTGTATGTTATATCGTGTTCGGTTCATACATTTAATTACTTAACTAAGACCAGTATTTTGCCGACAGTTTATTTAAACTTTGTGGTCATGAGTAGATTCTATTCTATTTATTTCTGTTACAATTTTGCTTTTCTTTCGACATTAGTTACATAATTATTTTAGAACATGACTTCCTTATACATGACTTACCGATATATATATTATTGTCCAATACAGCCTTTTTTAATTTTTCGTAATAATAATAATAATGTAATAACATACATATATTATATATATAAACCTCTATTTATATTAAATAGTTGACATTTTACTATGTATTAGTTTCAATGTTGTCATGAATGTAATGTACAACCTTTTAATGAAGCGCTTTTTAAAATTAAATTAAATGGTTGTGCTTTGTTTAATATTATATATCGAAGTTGAAATAGCATTGTTTTTGATAATTGTGACTATTAAGTAGCTAAGTAACTACTAAATAGAATAATAAACAAACTGAGGATAATTCTAGCTTAGTTGATTTTTTAAAATTACTTGATACAAATAAATGCATGCGTAACAAAGGTTTCTTATTTTTTGTAAATATCATCGCTTATTTTTAAATTACATTCACTTCATTTGGTATAAGATATTTATAAACTGTTATACTTCGTTACCAATCATTATTTTGTCACTCAGCAAAATAATATTTATTAATTAGAATAATAAAAATGTTTTGAACTACATATTTCACAATTCTTTAAAACAATTTATTGTAGTAACATTATCGATTGTATTTTTACATTGTTTCCATTTGATTGTGAAATGTTCGCATATTATTATACTTAATTAATATTACCCGCCATATTAAGTATATGACTTCATGCAATACCTATTTCCTCGGCTGTTTTATATCTACTTCGAATTTGTTATTATATTATATTTCTTTGACATCTAATCATTGCTCCTTTCAATATATACAAATAGTCAGCATAATGCCTACATTTGTGAACTAATTTTCAGATTTATTTGTGTAATGCAAGAATAGGCGCCATACTCATTGTACATTTCACTTGTCTTTTTATTATGGTGCATCGTTTAACTGGTGTTAATTGAAATTGGTTGTGAAATTTTATAACTACATATGTATAGTATTTTTTTTTCTCACTGTTGTCATGTTAAAAAGTGTACACTTCATATTAAAAAAACATATTTTTAAGTGATTACGTAGCATCCATTTATAGTACGGATACTGTTAGGTAGTTACTCATTTTATCGTTTGCCATTGTGTACATTTTGTAAATACATATTTATTCTGTCTGCTGACTGTTTCACTTCTAAAGGAAATACAATTGTATTCGACTTCATAATAAAAACTTCATAGATGTGGCTTATTTACATAGTTTATATGTTTTCCATTTTTACTGAAGTAATAAATTTATTTGTATGAAAATGTTTTCCTTGCGTTTTTTTATTTTATTAAATACATTTTTTATTAAAATTTAATTTTGTGGAGCTGTTAATTTTGTTAATTTTTATTTTATACTATTTAAAATTTATTTAATAGTATTATATTAATAGTAATAGTATTAACTATAGTACTATTCAATCCTTGAAGACGTCGCAGTACCTGTGACCACAGACCCAATGGGCGCGTTTGATAATAGTATTTAAGGAGTTGGTGCAGACGTCCCGAAGGCAGACAAAAACAGACAGGCTTAGTCAATAGGGGAGAGAATGACGCCATAGTGAACAAGAGTAATATCATAGAGTAGAAATACAGGGGTTTGACTCTTTAAATTGCAATACATGTATTTACTTTTTATACATCTTGGTTGTATACTATTGTTTAAAAAAATATGAATGCTTTGGAATAAGTAAAACAATCAATAATTGTTTATCCAATAATTTTACTAAAAATAACTTAACAAATATTGTATACATGTTTACCAATAAAATTTACTTAAGTAATTCACGGTCAAATTCATTGTTTGAATTATGTAATTTATCTTCTATATGGTAATATTGATAATAATATAGTGGAAGCCAATATTTAAATAACTTAATTTGTATGTAATTAATTAATTTTCTTACAACGAAATACAAGTTCCATAATTGCACACATTGAGTGTAATCAACAAATCACATATAATATAAAAATTCCAAAAATAATTAAACTTATCTTTTGAAGATTTTTTATAGTAATTTATTATTTAGATAAATTCATGAAATTTACTGCGAATTATAATTAGTTACGTATATAGAAAATGTAAAAGATGAATGCATAATATCCTTTTATTTATACCTATTAAAAACATACATTGAGTGTAATAAGTCCTATATAATATATATATATATAAATTATTCACAATGTATGGCAATACAGGAAAATATACATAGATGCGAGCGGAATATGTATCCTTTAACTGTCGTGGAATAACGAAAAGTTTTGAGTTTCTTAAAAATAAAAACCGATGGAAGCAATGTTTAATTTTAATGTATTAACCTTAGCTGTAAAAGCATAGACACACTATATAGGTATGTAATTTAGACCAATAATGTAGAATAAAATTATTAAAGGCATACAAGAAATTCACTAAAAGTAAGGCTATACATATATATATAACAGAAGTATAACACTTAACGTACATACATAGTAAAGTCTCATATATGTATACCAACAGTGATGATTAACAACAGTTTTCTTGTCGCCTTCAACTCTTCTCAAAATAAAACACGTTTGAGGAGACTGAAATATTATATTATGAAAATCATGCGTAAATGTATATTGAAAACTATGGTCTGGGTTGGCTAAAGGTCTGAAGCCGTAACTGGTTCCACGAATCAGTTCGTCGGATTAAATCTGCGATATCAAACGTGTTTGATATTTTCATTTGGATCGGCAAAACTTAGCTTCTCATTAACTGAGTGTAACTGCACAATAATTTCTGGTTTCAGAATGTATATTATGTCGCATGTTATATTCGTTATAAACTACGACCCCTATTATAGTGTCAATGTGGTACACTTCTACACTGCTACTTACTAGTTAGTACTAAATACACAGTGAAAACCTGAGAAGTATGCCTGCTGCAAATCAGTGAAGCCTGCATTGAAGATGGGGTGCTGGATACATAACTTAACCATTAAATACGTAACCATTTATCTAGTTGTCGACAGTCAGCTTCCAGATGATTAATAGGACATGGTTTTCAGGATGTAACTGAGTGAACTCCGTTTTCTTAAACCGAAATCGAGCGAATCTTTTTCCAACGCGGAGATTCATCGTAGTTGAAGGAATTTGATATCGGTGCAAACCTTTGTTCTATAACTGAATTAATAAGAATCATTAGAATCGAATAGTATTTTTACAGAGGTGCACTATTGATTCGTTTATTGCGGAAAGTCGATTTTACAATGTTGATGTCAAAGTGCGTTGCAAAGGTAGAAATGAGATTACCAATTTTTTATATCACATGTGATTCCGTCGTTCGGAATTCTATAAACAATTAGATTATGGCTTCTATTAACACTCTCAGGGGTTTCAACGTCGTTAACAAGCAGTTATTTTAACTCGTTATTTCTATGGTTCCAATTTTTCAAATAATCTTGTTCAGTTATATTTCTTTACAAAATTCTTTTTAAATTTTGTAAAGAAATTTTTGATATAATTTGATTGATAAAGAGATATTTTGTAAATTTTTGTATATTTTGTTTGCCTTATTTCGTTGCACTACATTTAAAACAATAGTCATTACCTGTTTATATTCACAATTTTTACATATTGTAATTCATTATCTATTCGGATTAACATTCAAGGTATACAAATCAGATGAATGATTTTAATAAAAACTATCCTCATATAATTAGCAAACGATTAAATTTACATAGAAACAACAATTAGTTAACATAATATTTTCCCAAAGGCGTGTAACATATAATTACGTTAGTGAAATGGATCTTAAAGATATTCCTATTTTCTATCATATATATCTATCCTATCTATGTATGACGAGCAAAATTTAGAAACGGTAATTTGGAGAACAATTTGAAATAAAAAGATGTTGCACAATTTTAAATGAGCATCTAAATAGTAAGTTTTCTTACAATCATTTGAAAAATCAAATGCAAACCAAATGCTTAAGTTAATAATTGTGATGACGATACCAAAACACTATTATCCCGAATACCACACCTCCATAATGTAACCAAAATGATCGAACAAATGTGGTCTAATAATATATTGTCAAAAACTTGATTGGAAATTATAAATGCAAAAAACTTTGTCGTAATTTCTTAAAGTTTCCAAAAAAAGTGAAAATAGAAAAATAATATGACTATTTCGATAAAATTTCAATTATTATCACGATTAATTAATACAAAAGGCAAACAAAATACATTGCAAAAATAGAAATTATAAATTTTGTAATCTTAATTATGAAATAAAAATGTAAATTTTAAAGTAAATAATTTATTTAAAAGCTTTAAAACTCAGTTTTTAATTTGATATAAGAGAAATACATTTACTGTGTATTTATTTATTTGTACTATTGTGTATTAAAAATCTGAGTTCCGTTAGTAATGTGAGTAAAAATGTTGACAGATTTTTAAGAATATGACTGCATTGTGATAAGAGGATCGAGGTAAACATTTATAAATAAGACTATCTAATAGCGTGTGCTCGATTGTATATCAAAATAATAATGTTTAAAACAATATTCGCCTACAATATAACAGAGACACTTATATACACAAAATACACACATATAAAAATGGTGTTGCTCATAAGCTGTTTAGATATGTTAAATGCAAGTTTTGTGTAATTCGAGATCCAATACATCGTAGTTTTAAATAGAAATGTATATCTTTTTCATATAAGGTAGATATAATTTAATATTACATTAATTTTTATTAGTATTGAATAAATTGATTTTAAGAAATTATAAAATATAAATTGGAATGTTTTTCTATTTATAGAAAGGCTTTATCATCCATAGCATATAAACAGTTTTACATAGCTGTGGACATTAAAAAGAGCAAAATACGGTTGGTATGCATGCTAAAATTTAACTTTCATCATATTGCAATCATTACAGTTCTCATGGTTTGGGTCATTTGACAAAAGATTTAGAGCATGCATAAATATAATGTATAATTCTAACAAAGATAATAAAAATATCTGACCATTGATTGAGTAACCCGGATTTAATATTTTATGCATTATTTAATGGAATAATCCAGGGTCACAGTGTATTTTACTACTCCTTACATTGATGCGTTTTCTTTTCTGAGAGGCTTTCTGGAAATGGTACCCCGTGATGAATACAATGACAATACTATACTGTCTAGAGAAAAAATGCAAATAATTAGGACCAAGTGAGAATAATAAGAAGAGAAGTTCACAGAATTCACACGCTATAAACTTTAATTGCTATCGGGGCCGATATATAAGGTGTCGATTCACTTAGGAACCATAACCGAGATCATTGTCAAAAGGTAAGTTTACAGTTTCTGTAATTCCTTATTTCGTTTAAATTGTTCATAAAACCAAAACCCCCGATATCCCTGTAAATGATACAAACGGCACTGTAAACGTCCTCGTGTTATTTATTTTCAGCTATGAAATTGTCAGTTTTGATCCTCTTGGTCGGGGCCCTTGCTCTGGCAGTCTTTGCTTCTGAATTTGAAAACGACAATGAAGATGTCATGAATGAAGATGCCGTGAATGAAGATGTCGTGGATGAAGCCGCATTGAAGGATCTGATTGAAGGTCTCGAGGATGGCAATGAGGAGGAAGATAAAGGTATATAATAACTCCCACTGTTAGTTCTGCTTTTGTGGTGACCGTATTTTGAATTTTTGATTTCTTATAATATATTTTTATAAGTACAATATTCTTTTTTAGTTGATAATTTTATTTTTAAATTTTCTCATTTTAAAAACATTGAAAATAGTCATTACATAAAGTTATGATAATTAAATTCATATTTTTCTTAATAAAAAATGTAAAGCTTGGTTTATAAATTGATATATTTTAAATACCTATTTTTTATAGAATTGCGGTTTCAGACAACATAAAATATTATTGAAACATTTCGTTTCACATTAGCACAGTTAAACTATACTTTTAAATATGATTCAACACAAATTTAAATACTAATAATTTGAATACGTACATAATATAAAATTTTAAATGTATGATTTTTGATCAGTACATAGTTAAATGATTTAATTAATTACAATATACGTGCAATCTTTATACTTTTGGTGCACAAATGGGAATGACAATCGAATATATATTTACTAACACTAGGTATTTCAGTGAATATTTTGAATTTTTTTACTTATTTTTTTCTATAAAGGTAATATAAATTAACATCACCAATTAAAATAATATGAGTACCTACTAAAAAATACTACAAATTTCTTATTTTAACTGTCTTGTAGAGCTTAATACAAACACGTTATTTTTATGAATTGTAATATAATCGTTCATAATATACCACTAAACTATTTCTACGGCTGCTTTAATGGTGAAACTTTATGACTAAAATATGAATTTGGGGATATAAATTGTGCTATTGTAAATACATATTTTTATGTATAAATACTATATGTGGATATAATCTTATTTGTTTGATAAAAAATCGTGTCAAATGTAATAATTGAGTATTACGATAAAAAATATCAGCATCACATAAAAAAGGATGAATTGAGCGCAATACTTTTCCATACATTTTAAAACGTAGTTTGATGTATAAGAATTTTAGCTTCATGATATTTATTAGTGTTTCAGGGTGCTGCCTCTTCTCAATAAATATTTGACGGCTAGGTGGCTTCGTACATCACATTTACGTGTATATGACAGAGTGACACTTTTTGGAATGATATCGTTTTGCTTAACTGCTTCATTACAATATATTATTTCAAATTTTTTATTTTAATGTCTGATAAGAAATTAAAAAAATGCATGAACTTTATATTCTTTAATTCTTTAGATCAATGATATCTGGTATTTATCGAAAAGTTTAATTATAAGAATTCCCATTCCAATTTGAATGATTGTGCAAGCAAATCTGAAATAGGTCATTCAAATCTGAAATATTTCAACGAGCTTGTTTCAAATTCAAATTTAGGTATTTCAAATTCGACATTGACACTTTAAGTCCGCAAACCCACCAGTAGCGTGCGGCAAATATAAATTTTGGGAATTCAAATTCGTTTAATGTCATTCAAATTGTACATAGAGTTTACTTTTAAATAATTAAAATGAATGGTTATTATTTAATACAAAAAATGTCATTTGCTTAATTGTATGTAAATTATTTGAAAAGTTTATTTATTCAAAATTCTGCACAGTTTATTATATATATATCAGAATATATCTTTTATCGTTTTAGAGTATATGCAAAATTTTAGACAATTAATTAATATTCAAAATATTTTAATTTTTATATGTAGGTATAGGTATATAAATAAAAAAATATTGAAGCATATAACAAATTATATAATAAATAAAACAATTTGATCATAATTTAAGTAAACGCAAGCATTACTTGATTCTTACCCCCAAATAAAATTACTCTAAAATTAGCTAATATAAGGAATAAAGTAAATTTAAAATAATTTGTCAAGTTGGTTTTAAATAGAAATAGAAATATATATAATAAACTATTATGTTAATAATTTGCTTTATACGATAGCAGAAAATTTCACTTTTTTATATAGATTGCATTTTATATGTAGGCAAAAAGCAGTTAGTCGTATTAACTATAGCGTTGCAATTTTATTAAAGTGGCACATGCATAATTACAGTTTAATTCAATATAAACCGATATTATAACTCGATACAACTCCAGTAAATCCTTAAATAATTCTATATAATACATGCAGAGCGTGAATACACTAATCATTCGTCAATCTATACAACTTTTTGCTGGAATTTTATTTGTATGTAGGTCTTCGTTCATATTTCTATAAATATTGAGCAGTTTGTAAAATATCTGACACTAAATGTTAATGGACCAACTACAAAACACGAATTATTATATGTATACTCAAATCTTAATTATTTGGGATGCTTTGCTTTAACCCGACCATTGTTACACGTTCTCCATTATTTTCATAGACGAGTCCGAGAAACGCCGACGTAGACGTCGAAATCGTTTTAATCGTGCCCGAATCAGTGATTTACCTCCTCGTTACCGCCGAAGCTGGTAGATCCACACGAAGATGGGGCATCAAGCGTTGCAGGTGTCGTGGTTAAATCTCTATCATGGCTCGACATCGGATTCTTCTTTTCTCTTAATGAATGAAAGGTGTTTTAAACTGTATTGGTGTTACAGATTAATTGTAAATGTTTAACTTTTTTTAAATTTACACATTCATTTAAATATTGATTTCTATTGATTGAAGTACCTATATATATTCTCTTAGTTAGCATTTTCTTGTTACATAGTTTTTCTTGTTGTCTTTAAATATAAATAAATATTTGCATTCCACTTTTGACCTTTCTTTTCATTACATATTATTGAAGTTGGTTTCAAATATCACAAGTATTCTCTTAATTGATTACAGAAATAGTAGTATTTCCCTTTTTACAAATCTTATGAACTTGTAGGATTTTTGTAAGCACAAAATTTAACAATATAACAATATACGTAGTAACAAGTCATATAAATATATTTAGATTATGTAATGTCCAGAATATATATCAGGCGTTGTTTATTTGGTTTAGAATGCATCAATTAAGTTCAAAAAAGAAAAATGAACATTGAATGACTGTAATATAATTAACTTAAATGGACTAGAAAAGGTTAGACGTGGTATTGAATTTTAATCAAGATCATTTTATGGTGAATTATTAAAATATATAAAATTAGAGATGTTCTGTGTTTCAAAATGAATTTTAGATTATAATCTATTAATGAATAAAGAATAGCTGATGGTATATTAAAAAAACTTGTATAACATTCTATACAATCTTAGTGAATATAACAATAATAAATTGCACAAAACTTACATATCAGAATGTTGTGTTGCGTCAGAATTTCGCCGTTGGGGCAGAATTTCGCAAAACTTGTGTCAGAAATTCGCAATTAAGCTTGCGTCATATTTCTAAAAATATCTTCGAAAAGACAGAATTTACGAAATATACTGTTATGATATAGCCGTTATGATCTTTAACTTCTGAGTATACCTACAATTACAACAAATACAATTATAAACTGCTAAATATCAAAGAACGAACGATACATTTTTCCAAAGAGTATGCTATTGAAATCTTAGCCGTCCGTATATATTTGACCTAAGTATAATGTAAACAATAATTATGTAAATTATAGCTTGATCAATAACATACCGTATTTCTCCGCGTATAAACACCCCCGTATAAGCCCCCACCTCCCTTTTAGTTACCTATTAGGTAGGTACCTTATAATTATAGACTATATTTCGGTATACCATTATACAGTTGTTTTGGATTTTACCAAAATATTGAGTAGTATTCCTTGTAGTACTTGTTATACCTATACTTACTTATTTTGATACTATCTAAATTGACTTTCTGTCAATTTTTGGATCTCAATTTGTTTCATTTTTTTCGGACTTACGTATAAGCGTCCATCACTTTGAGGGGCAAATATTAGGTTTACAAAGAGGGGGGGGGATCTTATACGCGAAGAAATACGGTATATATGTCATTAAATTAAAACTTGCTGAAACTTTACAATTTTAATACCATTTCTAAAAATAATTGTTTTGTGCTTTGTTAAGTTATTTTAATAAGTCACATTATTAAAGCATATTGTCAATGTAATTGTTTAATGAAGAGTTTAAAGTAATTTAATAATGGTTGCGTTCATAATTGGTTCCCAATACATATAAAACATAGAAATAATTATAAGAACTAAAGAATTTTAAACGAAACAGATTTTATAAAGTAGAAGAGAAGAAAATATTTGTTAATTTTTTTACTTTGTTAATTGTGAACGCACCGTTTAAAATTACATTAAAAAACTTCCACACTGGCCTGTTGCAACTGCAACCTAATTTAGATGAGGACTTCATCAATTTGGATACTGCCATGGAAGAGTTGATTCGCTTTCCGCCTTCCACTTCCACAGCTAACTCTTCTAGTGCATTTGACTACCTTTTCTCTGATGCTACTGAGGATCCTTCGATGATGCCACTACCTGCCACTACCACTGCTGTCACCACTAGCCAAGGTAGATAACTAGACACATGAAAATGGGATTGTACATATGAAATTGGCTTTGTTAAATATAAAACTGGTCGCTTATTTATTTTATAGATATATACATAGATCTAATGCTGCATATTGTTTTTATTTCAGTAAATGTTTCTTTTATCAAAAATAATTTTTATATGCATCAATATATTATTAATAACAATTAAATTTCTCATTGTATGACAATATGTTAGTATGTACTCAAGATTTAGTTTCACTCTTTTTAGTATATAATAATTTGTTAAATAAAAACGGATCGTTTATTATAGCATAGAGAAATAGATCGATATTTAGTTTGCTAATATCTTGCTTGTTATACTTTGTTTTTCTACAGTTTGTTATAATTAAATGTTAAATGCTATTGCAAACACCTTTCGGTAGTTTCAACAATTGTTATTTTCGGTACTCTAACTCAGGTATCTATGGTGATGGCAGACGCCGGAAATCACTTAGCGGCGATGCTCCACACCTCTCCACACTACTCCAAGCCACGGCTCCCAACCCCGTGTGGCTCCACCAGCAGGAGACCCGGCGACCTAGCCGACCCGACCCCTACTCGGTCTCGGCCTCCGTCCACTCTCATCACCAGCAGCAGGTCAGAGCAGCGGCAGTTAACTCCGGTATGGCGGCTCAGTTGGTCCAATCGGTCCCCCAGCCGCCTCCGCCCTCTCTCGTCCAGTCCAGTGGAGTTGGCGACATTGAGAGTCTCCTTTCACCGCTGCAGAAGAGGCCCTCTGTAGATTTCCTCCGTCCCAAGGTGCGTGTGCACGCAGGGTACACTTAGATGCTCCTGTTGGCGATCCCGTATTTTAGCGTCTCAAACTATTTCTATTCAAATTTTGGAAATTTAGCGTCTCAAATTATTAATTTGCTTATTTTCTTCAAAAGTTCGCACAAATTAGTTAAACAAATTTTTGAGCAATGATTAATTATTAAATTAATGTTTGAACTATTTGAAAAAAATTTTAGTTAATATATTTATAACTATTTGTAAATTTATTGATATATTATTTGTTTATTTAACGGAAGATTTTACCGAAATTTTTAAACAAATAATTTGGAACGCTAAACTTCCGAAATTTGAATAGAAATAGTTTGGGACGCTAAAATACGAAATCGCCTTCCTGTTTTGTCACCATTATGGTTTGAAAGACCTTTTTGTGTAGTGTAACATTTTAACTTTATTGCCTTATTGAATAGTTGTGTCATTATCTCTGTTTCTACCTACAGGATCCTCCCAACCGCAAGTCCATGCACCATCACAGCCACCTCCGACGATCCTCCCAGCCCAACCTCACTCCACCAGCTCGGCATAATCTACCCAGCACCTTCCACTACAACCAACCCTCGCAGCAAGTTCACCCCCTGCAGACCTCACAAACACCAGCCCAACCTCAAACCAGTATGATGATAGACAGTCCCTCCTCTCTTCACGCCCATATGCTCCCCTTTACGCCGCCACCTCCACCACCGCTGGTGTCGACCCAGCCACATCTGCTGTCACAGTCCACAAGAAGTAGCTCGAGAGAGGATCAAAAGTTGGATGAGCGTCTCTGCTCTCTCGATTATTTCTCTGATACGTTTGAATCACTTCCTGTCCGGCAGAGGTCAGTTGAAATGTAATGTGTCGCACTTTTCATTGAATTTATGTTTAATCCGAGATTAAATTTAGATATAAAGTCTCCAAAAATATGCAGCTATTTCATAATATTATAGCTTTAACTCATCTTCTCCGAAAAATTATGAAATTTGTGAAACCATCATAGCTTTGTATGAATATCATATAATAAAGATGCACTAATATGCTGTAATGGAAAAGCTTAATTTTCATAAATTTATGTATTATAATATTTTATATTAAACAGAGATTTATTTATGTTTTAATTTCTAATTAGCTTCTTTCAGTACATTTATTCCAGCTATTTTTCTTTTCCTTGAAGATGAAAATGAATGTAGCAAAGGCGTTTACATTTCAATCCTTTTTTTGTTGGTTGCCAGGTGGGATTCCGGTGGCTCAAATCACCACGCCAATGTTCCCCTGGGTGCCGATTACCGGCGATATTCGGCCGATTTCTCGACGACATATCTAGCCAACCAACAGCAACAGCATCATCGTCAGAATCAACAGAAACAACAGGAACGACAAGAGCTGTTGGCGATGATCAATCGTGTCATGACGAGCGGTAGTTCCGCTTCCTCCTCTGCGGGTGGCACTGCTCACGGCGCCTCTGGGTCTACAGGCGGTACACCTGCTTCTGGTCACATGGTGGTGGGGGGGTGCGGGCAGTTTATCCCCCGCGGGGGACACCAGAGAAGGTCACCAAAACAAAAGTGAGGAGGAAGAATTGTTATTCTTGTTTTATGTGTGTTCCCGAAATGTCTTACCGTTTTATTAGTTAATAGTCTATTTTTTATTAACATTGTTTTATTTAAGGCGTTCGATGAATTCTTAATTTGGGATTTCAGAGTTATTTGACTTATCTGGTTTTCAATTGTGCTGTCGAATTATTAATGTAATACTGGTTATAATTGTCTTGTAATGCAATCAGTAAAGTGTGGGAATATTAATAGTTTGTGATTCGTTTAGCAAATCATTTGAAATCTGAATTATCGTGGCTTGATATTTTGTATAAAAGCCAATAATTGAAAAATGATTGTTTCTTCCCGAAAAGAAGATTTTAAGTCGGTCGCTTTGTAAAATATCGAGTAATCAAATTATGTATGTTGTTTATAGTTAATTAGTGAAATTGATAATTATTATTTATTAAATAAAATAAACAATACTGGTGTTTATCTGTCTTTCTCATTGTCTCATTTATTAGTTTTAAGATAGAACTTATAAGTTTTATATTGCTTTTGTTGTGATTTAACATAAGCCTTGATATCTATAGTAATGAAAGACACATATGTCGTATGTTTGAGCTTTTTTTACACAATAGTGATGTCCTGTAGCTTAAGATGGCTTATATAGTACTCTATTTTAAAGATGTTGGAACTCATTTATACAATTTCTAAACTTATTTGTGTAATTGGAAATTAGATAGCTTTAAACATTGATCTATTTTAGGCAAAGTTAATTCAATTTTGTTTTCAAGTTGAATGTCATGAATTTCATTTTATGCTGTATATTTTTCAAGAATGTATAAAAATGAATAGTACATTTATACCATTTTTTGCAACATGCTTTGAGTGGTCTTTTGGTTGTAGATTTTTTAAGTGGTATAGAAATGCGAATACTATATATGGTCATATTATTGATTCATGCTTTGATTGGACGAGATGAAGAGCACGGACTACATTATTCTAATGTTACTCAGGATTAAACAATGTAGTAGCATCGTCAGCCAATAGTTATTAAAAGATGCTTCATGCTTAGTCTTAATTGTTAAGATTAATAACCTTTTCGAAGTCCTACAATTACATAATGAAAGCATAATAGATATCCAATAAGTGTAAACAATTGTTATAAGAAGACTTTGTTTACTTGTTAAGTAAATTTTTATATCAATTTCTTTAATGACCGTACTTCCTATCATCAATATCATTTCAACGTTTTTCTTTTGAGGAGTTCGTTTCTTTCTTTTCATTTTTTCGACGTGGTCGTTTTTGTTTAGATATGTATAATATATGTACAATACATACATTTTTATAATCGATTTTGCTTATTACTCTTTAGTCCTTTAACACAAAGTAACTGAAATAAAAGATTTACTGAGAATACTTTGAATTATTTCATATTTTTACGTATAATTCAATTATATTATTTTGAAAGTAGTATTTAAAGATAAAGTATCTTCATAAAATCTGTTTTATCGAATCAATATTTTGTTCTTTTATGCCTTCAGAGCCGAGTAAGCCGATTCCCCATCTTCCAACGGGCGCTGGAAACCCCTTCAGCACAGCGCCCTCACCCTCCTCTGCTAGGAAGTCACAGGAGCAGCTGCCCTTGACCAGTTCATCAGCAGTACGTCGCCCCCCTTATGACGTCACCGTCACATGTCATGACCAATCCGAATACAGGAGTTGGTGGTAAGAAGTCCGCTCAGTTTTCGAAAACTCTTCATGACTCTGAGACGAAACGGAAGTTTAGTATTCAAGTGAGTATTGCTTGCTTTAAATACAATAGTCGGTAAATCTGTTTTTTAATCGTTGAATGCGTCTTTTTCAATTATTTCTAATGAGTATACTCATTTCAGGGTTCTTTAATTGTCAATTTACTGAACACTTAATTTATATATTTTCCTTGTGATATAAGTTCTGTGTAATCCATAAAAAAAAAATCAGAAATAAACGAACCTTTGCAATTAATAAATGAAATAGTATTTGAATTTGACTGAAATTGGACTAACATAATTTACTTGTACAAATAATAGAAATTACATTTTAGCATATTAAATTACAAATAAAAGAGAACAGTAAATATAATATGCAATTGTTACATAATAAGAAATAGAATTCATTAGATTCGACCATGATTAATGCAATACATTAAACTGAAGATAAATAGCTATATAGATAAATAACACAATAATGATCCATGACTTATATTTCACTTTATTCAAATAAACGCGACTAATACCAAATGCATAAATTACTATAACGAAAACTGATGATTTTAATCTTTGTGTTTATGTAGAGCAAAACATAAAGACGACATAAGACTTAAAAGGAACCAAATAATCAAAAGAATCGAACAAAAATAGAGATTAGTTAATTATATTTAGATGTCTACATATGTACCCTACATCTTGCTCGGCATAGAGCCCTTGACTGGATCAATATTCGAGCCCAATGGAGATCGAGGGGTCCGAGTGACAATTGGGAATTTTAGGAATCTAAACTATCGAAGAATTGAGTTAGACTAAACATACCTCATTTTGTCGGGATTGGCGAATTTGACCTCAGCTATAAAGCTGACAATAGTTTCATTGGCAATTATGTAGACTGTCTTTTCATGTAGCTTAATTTCTGTTTGTTGATAAGTTTGCTTTGCCCGTTGTGAACACAGTATTGTACTTCAGTGTAGTTCTTGTACTGCTTAACTCTCTTGTTCTATCGCTACTCACGTTTCTCAATTATGAAAGTAAAGGGTCAATGTTTAATGTTATTTTAGTTCAAGTCATAAATCGGTTACAGTGTGGTGCAATGTTGTGTGATTGATTGCACTTTTAGTTTCATAGTACACTTTTCAGTATTGTTTCAACTAAGCTTACCGCATAGTGTTGAAGTTATTGTCCATTTTTCTAGAAAATAATACCGATAGCCTAAAATGTACAGATAGGGGGCAATTTCGAATGTTATTGTGTATCCTATCTTCTTTATTTTAATGCTTTGTTGTGGTCATTGTCATTTTTAGATTTCTTAATTACAATTCCTACAATATAGTAATAAAAATTGGTAAAAGAAAACTGTTTGTGGTATATTTCTTATCAAAATTTCTTATTTTTAATTGAATATATTTGAGTAATTATGTTGTTCTTAATTATTTCACAAAGATATTGCTAGATTATTATACTTACTGTTAATTTTACAGAATTTATCTGTTTTGTTATAAAAAATTATTGATTAGAGAATACATTTTCACACACAAGCTGGAAAATAGGACTAAATGTAATTATTTTAATTTAAAATAAAATGCCAACTTTTTACACCGTAAATCATTGTAAATATTCCGCGGATTGATTATCAAGTGGGTGTATTTTTCAATCATATATGATTGGTTTCATTCCGTCATTGAAGACGAAGTTTTCTTATTTCTCTTTATCGTTGCTATATAATATTATGGCTATAGCTCTATTGGTTTGTATAGCTAGATATTATTATCGATTTCTCTCCCCCCCCACTTCTATAGAACGGGCTAGAGACGCTCCAATCCCTTATCCCTAGCAGCAACCTGTCTCCAGGAAGCGGCGGTGTGGGTGGTGGAGGGCGGGCTGTCCAGCAACCTAAGGCGGCACTACTCCACAGGGCCGCCGACCACATCAGGCGTCTGCGAGCGGACAAACTGGCCACGTGCGACGAGGAAATGCGGCTTCGGCGCCAGATCGATATCCTGCAGTCCTCCATCAGGTGAGTAAATTGAAATATCAAACTCAACGTGTGTGCTGAATGTTTGAACCAGGAACATTATCTTTTAATTATATTTATAACTTGTTTCCATCTTTATGCGTCATTGGAGTTCTTTGAATAGACCTTATCAAAATAAGTATGCAATAAATTTAGATTACAATATTTTGTTATGACACATAAGTATAATTTCATAATATATACATTGATAAAATATTGATCTTATATTCATAATTATGTATAGTAGTTTAGCAGAAGGATATTTTTTGTTTGATAATAGCTGAATTTTCCGATGGCATAAAAAGCTACGTGTTTTTAGAATACATCTACAGCTGATGACATTTGTCGGTCCAAATTGCATTGACGAAAGTTTGTGTGACCCTTTTAATCAACTTTCAGAGCAGGTATATTAATAAACATTATTATTCATTGATGTGAAAGCAAAGGGAATGTCATCTATTCGCAATCAATAATAATTTATCATTTAAAAAGATTTAAAATAAAAATTAAGATAAATAAAAGTTTTTGTTTGAAAAATTCGAAGGTTCAGCAGAGGAAACGAAAAACTAAAAATACAGAAAAACTTGCTGTTAAAATGTCAGTTAATTGTGTATATAACTTTAATCTAAACAAAGCCGATTATATTTCTGGAAATGTTAGCAAACAAAATATTTCTTCGATTACTGTCAGAATATAGTTTAGTTTGAAGAGTATGAATCTATTTAGATGCCCATTTCTTTGGAGTCCAAGACTTGCAGCACCTTAAATACCGTCTCCTCCACTCTCCTCTTTCATCACGGCCTTGACAGCACTTGCTGCTCCCAACTGCCAGCAACCGGAGTAGGAGTCAGTGTTCAACGCATCAGTCAGGGTCGGGAATGGTTCGACAACTATGTTCGGGTCTCGACACTCTCCAACTGGAAGTTCTACATTGTATCCTTTCATTTTCAATCATGTTTAATGATATGACTAGTTGTCTTTTTAACTGTGCAACGTTTTTATTTTGAAGCATCCACGTATTGTCTGCATATGTTTAACCACAGTTTGATTTTGCGGTTTCCTCTATTTTTAGACTAATTTTTCTATAATATATAACTCCGATTATTAATTATGTATAATTTCTGTATTCGTATATTATTTTTCGGGATATTTGGAACAATTAGAAAGACCTACGTTATTATACATAGCTATCGTTTGATACATTAATCAATAACATTAAAAATGCCAACAATTTAGAAGGAAATTGGTGTTTCGACACAGAAAACTAGTTTGAGAGTTTAATAATTTGTCTATACCGTCCATTCTGTCATGTTGGTTATAGGATTGCGGATGTAGGTATGCATAGCTTATGGACATGCTTGCTTATTACAAAATTAACTGAGTTAAATAGACTTAAATGGTCAAAATAAGGATAATATTCATTTGCTCAGTGTATTTTACTTTATGCATACCAGGGGGAGGGGAGTCTTAAAAGCCGCCACCTTTACCGCGCTTTTGTTGTAATTTTTAAATGAACATATGGAGGCAATGTAAGCTTCTGTGACTTTTTCCAAAGTGTTCCAACTTTCAACGCTATGTTGTGTACCCAATGTGGTGGTCGCATGATCACACTCTAAAATGCACCTCGTTGTAAAAATTGAGCAAAACATACTTTTGTATAAAAATGCATAACCCTCTCAAACTTAAAAAAAATATATATAAATGCGTCCCCCCCCCTCCTGTCCTACTCCGTCATGCCTGCCCTTACATAGTTGTCTCCTTAACTACGAACAACCATGCATCTCTTTCGAATCAATAATTAATCGACACCTCTACAGTTCAGTCTGCTCATGACGGATTTATTCGACTCCTTTAACTCGAGTGTTTCCACTGCTTCCTTCGACAAGATTTCACGAACGCTCTTCCTCTGGCTGGAGCAGCACTGTCCTCTTGTGAAACTTCGACCTAGTTAGTTCTTGCTACTTTGCTTTATTCGTTTGTTCACTAATTGTTTATTTATATAAGTTTGGTCATTAGAGGAATTATTATATATATTTTGTCGATAACCCTTAAGATTAAAATTACGTCTCACACAATAAATTTCTAAATATAGATTTTTTTGTAGTTTTCTCTTTCTGTAGAATTTTTAAAATATTTTATTTTATCACAGAATAAAATATTATACTACTTATAGTAGTAACATGATAATTCCAAAATTACTTGGGAAAAGTCAATAAAAGAAAATAAAACCTCAATGAATAAAAATTAAAAATTTATTATATAATTGTCTTATATCATATATAATAAATTTTTAATTTTTATTCATTGTGGTTTTATTTTATTTTATTTACTTATAGTAGTGCCACCTAGTAGATCACAATATATATTTTTAATTTTATATATTTATGTAGATTGTCTGCCTTGTGAGTTTTTTGTGATCGACAATTTCTTAGCAATTAAACAGTAATAGTTACACAATATTAGACTATGCAGTTGCTGTATTTAGCTACGTTTACCTCATTCTATTTTTAGCATAAGTATCTTACTGGGTTTTAGTAAACCTCTGTAGTAGTATGAGATTGGGCAGGTCTACAACAGTTGCAGAGATTTGGGTAAAAGTCAAAATATCTGGAAATGCAAATTTTTTGAATAAATTAAAATTTTCAAAATTTCTACAACAATTTGTAAATATCATGAAACCGATACAACAGTTGCAGAAATTTGGGTAAAAGTCAAAATATCTGGAGTATACCATCAGGCAGGTCTACAACAGTTGCAGAGATTTGGGTAAAAGTCAAAATATCTGGAAATGCAAATTTTTTGAATAAATTAAAATTTTCAAAATTTCTACAACAATTTGCAAATATCATGAAACCGAAACCGAAACTGATTTAATGACTTTATTATATATATATAAGGATGTAACTTTGATATTGAATTCATTCATATTTATTATTTTTATCACGACTGACCTCATACTTAATATTATGAAGTGTTTTATTAAATTAGACGATACATCAGTGGATATACCAAAGCTGCATATTGGTGCACATCGGATCTACAAATCCGGTACTCGACTAAGTAATATAGTCTCCATATTGAATGAATCGGGCGGCGATGTTTATCTAACCACGGAGGTGTATGAATCCAAGTGTGGTTATCTGGACGGCAAACGTACATTTATTTATAATCCCAATTCAGAGGCCTTATCCAAGCTTGCTGAATTGGAGATTCTTCTTGGTGAGAAGCTCTATCAATGGGCGCAGACTGATGCAGCTAAGGAGGTGCCCAAACCGATCCATACGTCTATATGCGATCGTGACTTCAGTTTGCGGCCCACTGCTAAAGGACAAATTCTGTGGTTGAAACCTTCCATGGATGTACGATTCTTCGACGCACAGGGGGAAATAATGGAGGAGAAACGACTGGGATCGGGTCGTTATCAACTACTGATTCGTGCGTCGATGATCTATCTTGGTCAACATGGTGATAGTGGTTATGTGGCTAGTCTTATGCTGCGTGTGGTCCAGTGTCGCTATGAGGAAAAAGAAGTTGACATTGACATTTGGACAACATGTCAGCTCGATTTCGGACTACCAATCTCCGACGTTGTGGCTACTACAGCACAGTCAACTTCCTCCGAAGCTGTTCAATGCTGGAAAGCTGTTGACTGGCGTGGTGACAATAATCGGGTATTGGAGAGTCCAGCATCACCCCTAATCAGCACCAGTGGAATCACCCCTCTCATTCGGTTCCTGAATCCACCGGCATCACCTACTCCCTTGGCAACGTCTACGCCAATTCAAACTCTAATCCCCGACGCGCCCAAAAAGACCAAGAAAAGGGTTAATAAACTCTCATTAATTCGACAGGACGCGATGAGAACTCCGATTTTTGACGAGGATACAACAATGGTCAATGTTGAGAATGATCTCAATGACAATTTGGAAAATAATGCCCAACATTTTATGTAATTTTTGTATTGTTTAAAAACGATTTTAATTATTTTGTAATGTAATTATATAACCCATTTTTTTTCTTCCGAATAAATGTTTTTTATATATATATATTTATGATTATTTTGATATTACTTTTATTTGATATAAGT
>JAYRBW010090715.1:0-21438 GCA_036023295.1 Invenusta paracnida
CGCCTATTTTTATAAAAACACATTTTTTATTTTAGTAATTGTACATATTTTAGTAATTGTAAATTTTTTAGTAATATTTATTTTTTGTATAGGTATATTATCCTATCCTAACAATCACTTTCTAATTACTAAAACTAAAAAATATCCTTTAGTATATAACTAATTTATAGCCCAATTAATGTTTAAATTGTGCTATAACAATGTCTTTAAAAACAAACAAAAATTCTCCAGACTCAAATCAAAAGCCCCCCTGTGTGGGTGCGGCATATTTGGAGCCAATTTGATTTTCCGGTTTTTTCAAAATATCTAGTTAGATTCCCTGATTAAACTCAACTGATGATAACATATAGATTTAAAGGAAAAGTTTATTGAATTAAATCAAACTTAGAAAATTATATAAAAAAAAATATTTATAATTATATAATTTTACTTTACATTAATATAGGGTGTCCAAAATTAAATGCAAATAAAAAAGTATAAAATTAAATGCAAGTGACTAAGTTGCAAATGTGTTTGCAATTTAATTTGTATGGCTTCTAATAGCTTCCATCTAGTTTTTAATTTCTATGTATTCTATGTCTTCATGTAGTATGTGGTTATTTGAAATTCAAATATATTCATAAAGTTCATGCATTCATGCTAAAAGCAGCAATAGGTTAGTAATTACTTTCAATCATGGTTCAGACCTACCATATAAAAAGTAGTGGAATCCAGGAAATCTCCCTGAAATTGGTGCTGTAATGTGGGAGATCAACCATTGAGCACATGTGGGTAATATTTGATTGGAAACATTACAAAGTTTGTCCATTATTACCAACTTTTCATTTTAAACCCTTCACCCCCACCTCCCATTACTGAAAAAGCGTTAAAAATCAATGTTAATTTACTGATGAAGAGTTAAAATAATAATATAAAATGAAATGATTCATCTTTTTAATACATTTTAAATTTTATTTGGACAAATTGCATATCTACATTACTCTACACACATAATGGTACATCTAAAATATTTATTAAAGGACTAAACTTTGCATGGACAAATTAAGCTTAGGTGAGCCTAATTTTACAAAGTG
This sequence comes from Invenusta paracnida, assembly GCA_036023295.1. Lineage (NCBI taxonomy): Eukaryota > Metazoa > Platyhelminthes > Proseriata > Coelogynoporidae > Invenusta > Invenusta paracnida. The sequence continues at coordinate 1,074 of JAYRBW010090715.1, forward strand.
CTATATATAATTTGCTGATAAACTCTACATAAGTTCATTTAATGACTTAGGTATAGTAGCTCTGTATGTATGCATGCCAAGATACACCAATTCAAATTCATAGTTCATAAGTGTATTTTAACTTGCAAACAGTTTAGAATTACATCTCTTACTGACTTGATTGAGTAGATCAGACTCAAATTTGGTGTCCACACAACAGAACATGTTGTTGATTTTGGATACCAGAAGATGATACAGCATTTCATCATGTGGTCTTCATTAGAGAAGACATCATTCTTCTTCACCATAGAGAATACTCTTTCAACTAGAGCTTGATCATATGGTAGTGTTTTGGGAGTATTTTGTACTATTACTAGAAATCTGGGAGGTTTTTTGTGTGGCATCTGGGAGATTTCTGATAAATGACCTATTTCCAGATCTTCCAGAAATTATGGATATATGGCAGATCTGATGGTTTGCTTCACCACAGAACAGCAAGTGTGTCTAGTAGAGATTTATTTCCAAACCAACAGTTATGCAGATGCTAAAATGGAATTATCTTCACTGCATCCTGATGCCCCAATACCTGCTGATTGAATGATAAAATGGCTGGTTGACAAATTTTGTTGTACATGTTTGGTATTGGATGATTTTAAAGCACATGCTGGTAGGAGATCTATTGAAGGAATATTAGCAGAAGTTTAAAATGTGGTAATAAATAATCCAGCCTTATCAGTTCATAAGATTGCCCAACAAGCTGACTCTTCAAAATCTACAGTACCTTGTTATTTACAAAAAATGTTGTGTCTATCCATACAAGACATCAACCAGACATGCTTTAATAGGGGCTGATTATGACAACTATATTTTTTTGTGACTGACTTTTAGGAATTATTGCAAATTATGATGACTTGAATACATTATTTAGACAGACGAGGCATGGTTTCACCTGGATAGTTATGTAAATTTCCAAAATTCAAGACACTGGGCATCTGACAATCCTCAGAATTTTATTCATAAATTTTTGCATCCACAAAAGATTGGAGTTTGGGCTGCCCTCTCGCCTACGTGTGTCTTCTTTTGCTTTTTTGAAGAAGTGCTCAGGAATATTGTGATTTTATTAATCAATTTGTAGGAATTTTAGACAAAAATGAGATTGCATATGTATGGTTTTAACTGGACAATGCAACTCCACATACTGCTAATGTTGCTCAAGATGTCATTCAAACAATATTTTGGTCCTAGATAGATAAGGGATTATTTTTTCCCCATTCATCAGACTTGACACTGATGCATTATTACCTTTAGGGTTTGCTCAAATAGTCTGTTTAAATGCTAATAACCCACAGATTGAATGATTTAAAAGACAATTTCTTTAGCAATATAAATATATCAAAGGTAACTCTTCTGGCAGTTGCAAAAAACATTATTATGCAAATGTGTATTGACATTAATGAGAGTCACATTGAACATCTACTCTAGTGCAAAAGTGTCTTGACATTGGTGGGGGTCACATTGAACATCTACTCTAGCATTTTCACAGATAATAATGTAATGATTACAGAACAATATTACCATTTTCAATTATAATGTTTTGTGTAATGTTACTATTTTCAATCATATATTGTTTATACCACTGATTATCACACTTGTTCTTTCACACTTGCATTTAATTTTGGACACCCTGTATTTTATAATCAATAATATGAAAAACAACAAAATCAATTTAAATCTAATTAAATTATATATTTATTCTATGAGATCAGAGTATGCAACATCTAGACAAAAACTTTCTAAAAATGGGAAATTTTTACTTTTAGATAAAAAACAATATTTTCACATTTTTTTATAAATCAAATTAATTAAATTTTAGATTTGTAAGTACTATACACGATAGAATATTGCTTGGAGTTTGTATTATTATAGAACATATTTACAATTTACAATGCTTTATATGAATAATAAGAATATGATTAGTTCTATAATATAAGATATGTTAATATTGAAATATATTAATAATCTTACCTAAAATATTATTAGAATATTTCATAAACAAGTTATAGATCTATTTTTACTGAGCAAAAATGCCATTTAAATTTCTGTGTAAGCCTAAAAACATAACCCTAGCCACCCTGATAACACAATTCTCTGTTGTATTCTGCTATAACTTTAAATTGTTTAAAAGAACATTTAAATTTAATTGTGTTATCTTTTGACAATCACTTAGAAAGAACACTATATATTGTCTATGTCACAGAAAATGTGCTACATTTTTCACATAGAACTGTACAGTAAAAGTTGATCTTTAATTCCTTCATTTTAAAATCTGTTAATATATAGTGTTATATATAAATATTTAAAAAGTCATAACAAATTTCCTTTTAATACAATAAGATTTGAAAGAGATAACATATGATTTATAGACTTGATATGAAAGTATAATTTATCATAAATCATGTAAAAATATATATGTGAACTAATATTATGGGTATTCTGCAGTTTAAATTGAATATGTGATAGTATATAATGTAATAAGTGACTGGGCAGATTGATTGCTAATTAAATTCTGATCAAATAGCAATTTTTATTTTGATTGTAAATATATGTAAGTATTGTATGTTTAATACATTTAAGAAATGTTAGCATTAACTTTTATACTAACAAATTTAAAATCCCTTTTTATTTTTATTGAACTGTGATCTTTTTCTATAAAGTAACACCACATTAATTACTTTTTAACTAATATTATTATTATAATGTTTTAAATTTAATAAAATATTTTATATCCATCCTGCTTAAGCTTTGTTACTAATTATTATTGTCAAATGTGTGATTATCTCTTTAAGGTATGTGAATATAGAAAGTCATAATATCTTTTATTTTGAAGTATTTCTATAAAAAATACATAATTTGTTATTCACATTGACCAAATATTTTTTTTAATAACTCAGTAGTCTACTTTTATTAAGGGGGCTATAATAAATAAATAATGCTTTTACTTTTTTTATCAGATATTTTAAAGAATATTTGACTGAAGGGAATCAATGAAATAGAACTCGCCAAGTCAATGCCTAAGTGATGACATCACAAAAATTCTCTAATGGCACTGGCAACAGTCATATTTGGACCACAAATGGTTCACTTGATAATGGAAATGGTGGAGGCAATCCCATCACATATTTTAATGTCACAACAGGTTTGTTGATGAATACATTTTTGGTTGAATAGTTTTAACCAAGTTTTCTTTCTTATTTTTTGTTTCTTTTCCATTAAACTGGTGTGTCACTGTTTTCCCATAATAGCTTTGATAAATGAATTAGTTTATAATTTTAGATAATGATTCAGTTTTTGTTATAGTTGACAGTATTTTTGGCAATTACGAAATATTTTGGATGAAACAATTTCTTATTAAAAATAATCCTTCATAGGGAACTATGTAGAATCTTAATTTCATATATATATTTTGTGCTATACTATTTAATAGAGTTTTCTATAATTCTGTATTATTTTTCTGGAATTTTACTCAAAGTTCGATTTAATATTTAGATTTACCATTATTATATGATATGTATATATATGTTTGTATATTTTCCAGATTCAAAGTCAAACACAGCTATCCTAACAAGACCAGAGATTCAACAGTTAGCTGCAGCTGGTCAAATCGTCACCGGACAGGTTAGTTTGAATTAATCTATTATATAGTATCGTTGGTTATTATTGCAACCAACATCTGCATACTACAATGCCTAAGCTCCATTGCCTACTTGAACTGAACTGATATAGCCTATTATTGACGAATTGTATTTTTGCTTCTTTCGATAGCCTTGTCTTTTTATTGGTTTCACTGTCACTAGCGTTTTTACTCATACCACTGTGTACAGAATGGGCAACTGTTTGTAATGGTGCCCAACACAGACCCCCCTTCCACAACAACTGGAACATCAGTTGCTGGACTGGGAAATGCCTCCTCTCCTGCATCACTTCGTGGTGGTCCTAGTGCTCTTTCCTTGGGCTCATCTTCATCCATCCTGGTGAGCGGGGGGAACTCTTCGTCCAAACAACTCACGGCTAATGGTACATTGCAGTCGAGCGCTTCCCTACGTCCAGCTGCAAATCGTATGTTCCACTTGTGTTTATCTATTGAGAAATATTTATTCACACTCTTGGCACCATAATGGCTTCATTAAGTTGTGTTGCATACATTATAATTGGATTTACATTTGTTGCAACAAGACATTAAACACAATACTTTGAACGCATATGTTTAAATCCGTATACTATGAGACGAATTTATAACAAATTTTGACTGTATTGTAAAGGTACTGGGACTTATTGCTTTTTGATATTAGTTTTGTATAATAACGCATTTTTATGTAAACACATTACAACTTGAATTTTTATAATATTCTAACAGGCTATTCTAATACCTACTGCACGTATAATATATCATTATTTCAGTTAAAGACGGCCACTACAACAGTCCCCCAACGACGCTTATACGACGGAAAGTGAACCACAACGAGGGTGAGTGGACTACAATTCTCTCACTTTAATTGTTAACTTATCGCGGTGGTAGATTACTATAGTTTATTATACCATGAGTAGCCAGTAAACTGTTTTAATGACGAGGCTGGGTTTTAAATACAGTATGGTATGATTTTGCTAACGGATTATTATGTATAAAAAGAACTGGACTGTTACGAAAAAATGTCAACAATTTCATATTTCTCACTCCATTACAATAAACGTATTGTAAAAGCTATTTCATGTCATAAAGAGTTTTCCGAGGGTTCTGTATTTGACTGTTTAGATTTCGACCAATGTTTTATGAACTATTTCCGCTCGGTGCCTTTGGAATGTTGAAATCAGAAAATATAAAAATTACAGGCTGCAGTTGAACAATATTTCCAATCTGCTTTCAGAAAAGTTGTCATGTAATAGCTTATACAATGTGTCTATTGTTTTGAAAAAAATTAAAAACTTATCCGCATCTTGTTTAAATATCATGAAAAACGTTATAATTTTACTCATTATATAAATAAATCTGACTTCACATTTTGAAATTTCAATTTTAAACCCCCAATACTATACAGATTAGACCATGAAAGGGGGCGTCAATATCTTTCGCAGCAGAGATTTATTTTATAAGCAAATTTATACTCCAAATGTTGTGTTTAATATTTACTTATGTACGTACTACTTGTTACATCAGAGTAGTATGACACCATAAAACACAGCTCGTCAAATAAGGTTTTCTGCCATCGATTTATTTTTAAACTTGTCGGGGATTAAAATTATTTCAATTAATTGGTATATATTTTCTTATTTTTTTTCAATTGTATTTATGATAAAAAACAGATAGGGCAAATGAGTGGACTATTTGTATATTTTGCACTTAAGGTTATTCCATGCCAAATCACCTAATTTAAAAAGTAATTCCCTTTTCATTGTCACTAATTTTGTTCATTTTTCTACAAAATGCTCATCTTACCTTAAAAATATAAATTTTCGAATGAAAGCTTTATTAATTGCATTATTTTCTAAGCTGGCTATTGGAAATTTGACTAATTATATTAATTTGAGCCATAACATTACCCGCAGTAAATTTAGCATCTGTTGTCTATTTGTATTTTATGACTTTTAACTTATTAATAATGCATGTTAATTAATTAGTGGTATACCTCTATTTTTTCAAATATCAAGTCTAATTTACAGATTTTTTTATTTTTAAATTCTAATATTAAAAAAATTTTGGATAATTTTTTCCGATTCTAAATCGAGACAAATTTACTTGGTGTAGTGGTTCAAAAGATCTGACAAATCAAAGCTAGCATATTTTACGATTTTGCGTAAAAATATTCACATAAAGATATTTCTATGATAAATTTTGCTCTGATGTTTAGGAATAACAGTGTTCTTAACGTTTTTATTTAATAACTTTTACAAATAGTAAAAACAGATTTGGAATCAGAATAAGTTATTGTATCATTTAAACAAAGTTAAGCTATTTTCAGTTTCAAAATCTAATTGGCGACCTTATAATATGAATAAAATATAGTTTTAGTGTTCTTTATTTATAAAATTTTGTTTAAAATCACATTGTTTATTCAAATCTTAGAAATGAATATTACATATTATAGTGACAAGCATGCATTTCCAATAGTTGCTTATATAGCAATATACCGAATACTATATGTAATATAATCTCAAAATATAGAAGGATATCCATAAGAAACTATATTTTTCATGAAAACATAATTTAATTAAGATATATTGGTTTGTACCTTTAAAATTAGGTAAAAACCAGTATCTGCCAAGATTAGTTTTTTTAGGTGGAGGTCTGCAATAGATTATATATGTTTAGGTAAAATTTTCATAATAATAATATCGATTTAGCAATTTTTATAGGCTCGCCTAAAAATTAGATCAGCTATTTGTAGACGTAAGAAAATATCCTACTGTAAATTTTGGCTCTCTCTCTATGCATTATTCATAATTTTGCAAGTCATGAAGTGTTAACAGACCGTAGATGCAAAATTTACTGAGGTTGATTTTTATGGCTCAATCGATCTAATAGCCAACACTTTTGGCCTAGTACACCTTTGACCGCGGTATTCTCACTAGAAATAGATTAGATTGCTGCTCTATCTTTCTCTCTATTAACTAACCTTTATGGTATGCGACGCTTCCCGTCTTCTCTTGTATGATTAGTTGAACGGCGACGGCGGGATCAGATCAACTCCTGGATCACAGAACTCAATGGCATGCTGCCTCTAGAGGAACAGCAGAAGTCCCAGCACCAGAGCAAGGGGGCCATTCTGCGACGCGTCTGTGAGTACTTTCGGGGTCTGGAGGACCGTTTGAAACAATTGGAGGAGGAGAATCAGGCCATAAAAGAGGTGACTTTAATAAAACGATTTTCTTTCTGAAAGTTCTGAAATGTCTACTTAGCAATTAGCATACTATATTTAGCTATTTCATCACGAAAGTGATCGAAGGTATGAACAGAAAATATCATATGAGATAACCAATTTCTGTGCATTTGAATAAATTAAAAAGAACCACTGACATTAAAAATTAAGAATGAAAACAGTATTTTGGAATCTAATGAATTTATTAGATTTCTTTTTTTGACCGTAGTGCATTGAGTATTCAGCAAAAATGGACGATATTAAAAAACAAATTTGCTACTTAATAATATTATAATAATTTTAAACATAATCTTACTTCTTTAAATGTTTTCGGCATTTTATAAAAGTGACAACATTCGTAACATTCAGAGGTGTCGCTTTGATTTTCCAGCTTTCTGTCCTATCAAGGAGAGAATTCATATACTGGGCTGTTTCTTTCACAGTGCTTACCTCTGTTGTTAGTAGTTTTCAACTTTTCATAACAAACAATAAAATCGATTTTTTTTTAAAGTTGCGTCTACTATTTTTATTATAAATCTGTTTTCAATTCATCTGTTTCTACTGATCTGGAATCGAATTTATGTCTGTTTTGTTTTTCCTTAAAGTGGCAAACCGTCGATGAATAATGTTTCAGAAAAATATTCATAAATCTTTTTTTAATCCACTTGAACTTAGAATTTTATTGCGTTATTCAATCTTTAAAGAAATTGTTTCGTTAAAATCTCTTATCTATCTGAAGTCTAGGATAGCCTACAAATTCTTCCGTTCGTGTGATACGAACAATGTTTTATATTGGTAAAACCAAAATGCATCACATAACTAGGATAAAAGACATATCAACAAAAATCTTGTTTAAAAATATGCGTTATATAATATGTACTGCTTTTCGAGGTTGCTCACAATCCGGGAATTCGGAAAAGGTCCTTAAATTTGACAATGTAAAATTCCGACCAGGAATAGTCCTAAATTATTAGAATGTCAAAAAGCACTTCTTTCTATGTTATAATTTCTTTCCATTTTTGTGTTTTGTAAACTGTTTGTATGATCTGTATGTATATTTTTAAGAAGAACAGAACAAGCCGGGCAAAGTTGTGTTAGAAATTTATATTTCAAAGATAAATATTTTTGGTCTACCGAAGAAAGTTCGGGGAAATGGTGTTACTATAAGTGTGGCAATTCTGACTTCTCTATTTTTGTATTAATGTAAAATTTCTTATCAGAATTCTGTTGGTACGCTTACATCCCACTTTACCGCCTCATTTGCCTCACGTTATAGGACCAGGAAGAGAAGTGTCTCATGGAGGAGAACATTCGACAATTGGAACTGGAGAATGGGTCTCTCAAGAGCCAACTGCTCTTGGTTGGTCTCACTCCCGCCTGCATGTCAACTTCCTCTTCTGTAGCTATCACCTCCTCCGGCGTCACTCCTGTTCTTGTTTCCTCGTCACTTAGTGGGTGAGTTGCATTCATTTATCGATTTCATCTATTACTGGAAATTATTGTACTGCTATTTTGGCATAACTGTCCTTACCATGGATAATTTAGAGTGGGCCTGTTTTTTTTTAATTTGGGCGCTGGTTTACGTGTAAAGTAGTGAAAAATTCGACACTTTAGAACCTTATTGTCTTAATAGCCCCCTCGTCAACTTGTCTCTTTCAGAACCTCTGGTCCGAAAATAACCTTGTTACCAGCGTCTATGATTGAAGTGGTCAAATCAGAGAAACGAGACAGCTCTCATCTATCGGGTCAACTCCAGTTGTCCAGTAATCCCAACTCAGACAGCGAAGATTCGTAATGAAGACAGATTTATTCTACCTAACTTTATATATACTATATATACTATATATTATCAATTAATTAATTGATTGATTGTGCCAAAATATCTGTTGTTTGATCCATTGGTACTGCACTATTAAATGTAGGACATCTGCTTTGACTGTCATTACGGGCATCTGCCATCTAAGTTGTTATATTAATTGTTTACCTACTGTCTACTCACTTTCCTTCGCTTGGTTTATCCAATCACGGGTCAGTATTTACGCGGAACGATCACGTGACTTTGTATGGAAATTTGTAGAACTCAATAAGAAAAATCATATAAGGCAATATAATGAATCATTATATTTGTAATTTATATCTTAATCCGTTATATTTGTTGGTTAACTTTTATTATCGATCTACATACTTTATTAATCAATCATGAAGTGAAGCCTTTCAAATCTATGATCCAGTTATTAATAATTACAGTTCGTTTTATATCAAACATTACAATCGAAATTATGCGGCCGCCCTTTTATAATTTTTTTACAAATATAACCTTTAGTTGTCTGTTCAATTTAATAGAATTTTCTTACAAATACACTCATGCATTAGATATTTGTAGTATAAGTACAGAATCAAATATGTAATTATCTGGAGCTATTGTAACAATACATACAATTTAATAAAAAAGGAATCATCTAGTTTAAGGTATGTACATTACATGCAACTATTTGATAGGATTTATATTTTATTCAAACGTATAAATGTTATACATACATGACTTCCGTATAATTATCTGCTTAATATAACTGCTTAAATTCGCTTAAAACCTACCCGTGTTCAACGCTATGATCTGATTGCTTTGTCAGTTTCTAACGTGTATTTAAGATTATTCTCGTCCAATCAAATCCTTTGGCCATAACTATATAACGTGAGTCGATTCACCTAAAAAAACTTCCCTAGAACGATGATTTTTCAATAATTTCAATCGAATCAAACGAACTAGATTGATTCGAAATTAGAATCTAACACAGCGCCTCAGGTTTCATGGGAATTGGTACCTTTGTCAATTCGAGGCATGCACCTGTATAAAAGCAATATTGGCCTCTGCGCAGCCCTTTTCGAATTTCCTGCCTAGGTCGAACTTCTAATAAACCTTATTTTCTATTTGTATACATAATTAAAACTAATAATTGATATTTGAAGTTACAATGACGGATGCACTGTATGTGTATATCTGCAGTTTGATATCAGCTTTAGGTAGCGTTTGTTTTAATTTTGTTTTAATTGGTTACATGTTTTAATGTTGTACCATTTACGTATCATTATTGCTATTAAAATATTTATACCTACTCCTTCTTGCCTTCAATTTGTACAATTCGTAATTATCATAGTCACTGGATTATATTCTGTGTCATTATCTAGACCTGTATTCTACTGCAGAAAACCTACTAGGTAAGTCTTGTAGGTACAAAATGTTGTCTTTGAGTTTGTTTGTTTCAAATCCCCTGTATAAAGGCTGAAGGTGAGATTAATTCGTTTTTTAGTAACGTTAGACACTATTAGAGCGCCTTTATATCATTGTTGAAAGAGCTAATTATTTTAATGGGCATCGAAAATAGCAATATGCTACTGTTAACGTTGAGCATTACTCTAATAAAATATGTGTTCCCAACATTTAAAGCTTTTAACATGATTTGCCAAATAACAAAGAAAACTGTAGCCCATTTTCTTCTATAGAGTTTTTATTTATTTTCTACTACTATAAATAATTTCAGTAGTAAGTTATGTATGATTCTTAAAATTTTTATAAATAATTATTTTAATATGTAGACACATGAAACAAAATGGACTTTCGTCGAAACGGTATTTTTTTAAATAAATAAAAATCTGAAGACGCTCAAATATTTGCATGTATTGTAAATTATTAGTAAACACGTTTTTTTAATGCATTTAATTTGAATTACATATCGTCTACAGATTATTAAACAAAACATGATTTTCGTTTTTGTTGATTAAAAGTTCTCTGATATACTCTTTTTTTTTTTCCAAATTAGAAAATCGATTTTTATAAGTGCATATGTGTTATTTGCTCCAATGGCGTTAAATCTGAGATGGGATGTTGATGATGTCTATAATTTGAGTATTTTGCTGTACAAGAATATGTATAAAAGATTATACAATAAAAGTACTGATCACTTTTGAATGAATGAAAGAAGAAGAAAAAACCACTCGTGAAGTATAATAACTTTTATACATACGTAACTTCGAATAATCATCTGCTTCATCATATATAAAGAAACTAACTATTACCCGAGCTTTCGAACTTAGCAAAAGTTCATAATCATGAATACAAAGCAAAAACAATGAGACGCATTAAATAAATATATGAAATGAAAATGTCATGAACACTACTCATAAATGCCAATGTATAGAAAGAAAGAGGGAACTGGAGAGATACAGAAAGTAATGTAATAGAGTCAATAATTAATTTAGTAATTTGTCCAATCATATCAATAGCACTCTACAGTCCTCTGATTAAACATCGCTGTAGGGATGCTAAAACGCGTAAAATTATTGAATCTGCCTTTATTGTGTAAAATAAGAACACAATATTGAGCTTCTATCTTCTAGACCTCGTTACTAGTAAATTAATTATTGGCTCTATTATATAACTTTCATTACATTACTTCCTGTATCTCTCCAGTTGTCTCTCTTTCTCTACATTTGCATTTATGAATAGTGTTCATGTAAGTTTTATGTCCTATATTTATTTAATGGTCTCGTTGTGTTTTTGCTTTGTACCAATAATTATGAACTTTGTTAAATTCGAAAGATCGGGTGTTTTACTAAATTTATTTTCTTTTATGAGTGTTTTTTTCTTTCATGTATAAAATATGTCTCTAATCAATACTTTATTTTGTTTTCAAAATTATATGTACATGAAATATTAATTATAAATATGTATATTCAAAATATTTTTAAAGTATGAAATATTTAAACAAATAATATTATAGTTCCTTTTTTCAAAATGAAAAAAAAAATATTACCATGCATTTAAATAAGTGTTTAGCGACAAGATATTATTGATTTATTTAGGTACATTCCTCCGATCTATTAACAACTTTAGAGATGCAAATATAGAATTCGTGTAACCCTTTGACGAATAACACTGACGAATTATTTTCAACGCAACGAATAAATGAAATATATTTAAGTATATTATGTATATTATTCTGGTTTTTATATATTTAAATAGTAGGCTATTTAAGTTTGTTAAATATGTATTATATAGCTGTAACATATTTTAATAGGTTCAAATTTCTCATTTCATTCTAACATTACAACTAAACAGCAATTACTATAATGTGAAGCTTGCATGCTATTCGCAACATATTCAATATTTTTGCTTACCTACGTACGTAAATAAGTTAATAAATCATCGAACCCAATTTTGATACAATTAAACTGAAGTTGGATGATGCAATACATTCATAATCTCTTTTCAACAAAAGAAGCCATGCGTATAAGCAAATATTCTAATATAGGAGATTGTTTTATAATTGTTGTTATATACATAGTTAACAGTATACTATACTATTAACAATACAGTGATGTATGGGTAGGTATACAAACATACATGTAGGTACTTGTAACTATAAATGGTTTAACAATTGTATATACATCAATGCACATCGTAGTGTCAAAGAATAATAACAGCCCCTGGGGGGTGGGTATTGGCATCCAACTTGATACAGTCAAGGCTAAGTTATATCTAAATGCTATTATAGGAAGATTGTAAAGATAAGCTGAAGCGCTAACCAATCTTTTCAATAAAATATCGTCTACGCAGCTATCACTGTCTATCCAAATAAATTGAGCCAATCACAGGAGGCGATACTGCTTAGATTCTTTGGTGTGATTTTTTCCTCTTTGCTTGTAAGCATTTCTACTTGAAACTTTGCCAACTTTCAGAAAACTTCGTGTTAAAGCGACGAGCACTTGCTCTCAACATTTGTGCAAAATAAGGCCAATGTCGTTTTCATCAGTTCTTATAATTCTTGTGATCGTGGTGAGTATTACCTGTTCGAATGGTCTTCGATCCCCAACTGGAATCTACGTTGACAATGAAATGGGACAGACAGTTCCGGTGAGATCCATTTCTCGAAGAGATGCTGCCAAGCTTCAGAAGGAACTGTTGAATCTTCTGGGCTTAGACCATCTACCAAACAGGCAAGGTCGGAACCGGGCTCAAGGATCATCCGCGGAGAACAGGGCGCCGCACTTGATGACGGATATCTATGAGACTCTGAGCCAGGGGAGGAGTAAAACCGAAATTCGTGAGAAGTACAATCTGTCCTACCCCATGGAACGGGCGCTTTATAGCTCAGATCTCATTCTCAGCGTCAAAAAACAAGGTTGGCTACTCTTGTGTTATATAAAATAAGTTACCTATTGAAAATATTATTTTTCAACCAATTATGTTATAATTATGCATGTATTACATAATTGAATATATAACGTTTAAAAAGAATTATTACTAACCTCGCTGTGTATTTTCCTTATTTTTTAAGCTAAGAATTATAATGTATCTATGACTACTGCAATAATTTGTTTATTGTTATAAACAAGTGAATTATAACTTATATAGAGTTGAACGTATATCGTTTTTGGCTTTTTAGTTTATATTAACAATATTATCTTATTTCCTTAAATTAAGTGAGGATTTTAAGTAAACAGCAAACGTTTGACGAGTAAATCAATTTGAAATGAACTATTTCTTTTCACTTATTTATGGATAATCGATAACAGTTAATTTGCTTCTTGAAGTTAAATTTTTGTATTCGACTGTATATACTTTTACAAAACGTTGTATGGGAAGAATTATCCTCATTAAAACGATTTTAAAATCATTCGTTCATAATGAAGCAACTGTAATGCATTAAAAATAAGTTCTTTGAAATCGTAATTAGATGTTCGATGTTTATTTGGTTTCAAAGCACTTTCTTTAACAGTGCAGATCGCTGCCGATTCGTATATTATAAAGTCATAATATATTTTGATAATTGCGCGCATGTGTCTAAATCCTTTTTACTTATTAAAAGAGTAGTAAGCGTTGCGTCAACTCTACAAGTTGTTCACTTTGCCTTTGTACAGAAATACTTGCGTCAGGCTTATTTGTTGGGTTCTCATGATCGATTGCCGTGAAAAATGGAACACAAATGGGAAAATCCGCCGACATACTCGAGTGTTATTTAATCTAATGGGAAAATTGAAGTAACTCACAAAAATAGAGAGACACACACACATGTATACAATAATAACAACAAATATTTATACCACAAAGAGGATTAATAATTTGAATTATTTAAGCTATTGGTATAATTGGACGTATATTTTATTGCGTATTAAATGTGTTCTTGAAACAAAAAAATATATCGGCTATATTTATGCCTTGGAGATTTGTAAATTAGTCTCCAAATTGTACGTGTGTGTCCGTGTTTAAATGAACTACCAACTTCTCAACCACCGTGGCCAAGAAAGCGGCGCCGCGTGAGAACCCAATGAAGCGACTTCGCCAAAGCTTTTGAGTACAGTTCTTATAGCTATATAGTTTCTATGTAATGTGAAGTAAGGTAAAACTGGAGGCGACCAAACAGCTGATCCCTTCTGAAATCGTCAGTAACGGAAGTCTTTTCTGACTGGTCATGCGTTAACAGTGGAGTGGCCAGTCACTTAAGACGGCATTCTTGCATCATTGAGTTACGCTTGCTTGCTTGCTTGATTGATTGATTGATTGATCGGAATCATTATGACTATTGATTGCTAGTTTCACTCACACCCCTTCTTTGAAGTAAAGTCGAACCCTCCCTAAACCTTATCTCTCTCATGCAGATGGACAGCACCCCCGCTTCCGTCATCACGACCTCCAGCACTGCGTCTTCCCAGTTGGTAATCTGCCCAAAAACGAGAAACTCCAGGAAGCTGAACTCCGATTCTTTCGAGCTCGAACTGCGATCGATCAACCACTTCTGATCCTCGTCAGAAAGGTCACTTTGAACGCTGATGGGTGAGTTGTCATCCACCTTCTGGTCCATGCGCAATTCCTTTTGTTGTTAGACTCGAAACCGGTGTATATTTGAAAACAGTCTCGATTGCCCGATAAGCTGTGTTATTTTACTAGTATAATAATTCTGAAAGTTTATTTCCTTTCTCGCCAAACCCCTTTACACTATTCCTTAAAAGATCCCATACGACATACGAAATTATCGATTGCTTCACATTACATAGAAACTATATAGCTATAAGAAACTTATAAGAACTTATTAGAAACTATAAGAACTTATAAGAAACTATAACTTATAAAAACTATAAGAACTTTCCTATTTATGAATTTATTGTACCTATACTTTCATACAGGAATAAAGCCCTATTATTATTATTATTATTAAGAAACTTATAAGAATCTATTAGAAACTATAGAAACTTATAAGAATCTATTAGAAACTATAGGAACTTATAAGAAACTATAAGAAACTTATAAGAAACTATAAGAAACTTATAAGAAACTATAAGAACTTATAAGAAACTATAAGAACTTATAAGAAACTTATAAGAAACTATATGAACTTATAAGAAACTATAAGAAACTTATAAGAAACTATAAGAACTTATAAGAAATTATAATAACTTATAAGAAACTATAAGAACTTATAAGAAACTATAAGAAACTAAGAACTTATAAGAAACTATATGAACTTATAAGAAACTATAAGAACTTATAAGAAACTATAAGAAGTTATAAAAAGCTATTAGCAAATTATAAAAAGCTATAAGCAAATTATAAAAAGCTAATTATGAACTTGTAACTTAAATGCAGAGGAATGTGTGAGAAAACGCCAAACTGTCCAATAGTCCATGATAGCCTCCAGAGTATTCCAAAGCTTCACGAGTTACTTAGTTGGTTGAAATATACACCTTTATTCTTTGTAAAGCTTTCACTAATTTTCCTATATGTATGTATGTCGCAGGAACGTAGAGAGTATTACACCGTAAATAAGGGATATGCAAAGGAAACTGTCAAATAAATTGTTTTCCTTATACAAGGAAATTATTGATCGTGACATATAAAGATTATGAAAATAAAAGTGGTGCGATGGCTACCCGGCCGAATTGCTGAGGTATGGCTATTCATTTGTTTTCTGGTGATTAACCGGTCAGTGATATCTTTCAATATAGGCTTATGGATCAAGATAAACAAAATGCTGTTTATATTAATAAGTATGTGCTCCACATATTATTTAAATATAATATTTTACAACTTTAATTATACTGGTGCAATGTCGGTACAACTCTGTTACTAAGAGCGTCTGATTCGTTATAAGTAGCATAAATATAATTTTCAATTGAAATTAGGTATATGTGTAGTTGCTTATCATAGACTATTGATAAATAAAGTTTCAGCACTCCTTGATTATAATTAACAAAAAACAGTTTGATACTTCTATTCTAATTGCGCAACGTGAAAATTCGGTAAAAACAAAACGTTGCCATAGTAAGTGATGTATAAATAGTGTAACTTATTTTATATATATTTTTACTAACTTCATTTAAATATATCGATTTTCTATCGACAAAAATAAACAACGCGATGCATATGAAATCAATCAGAGTGGAAGTTATTTATCAATTACTGTGCGACATCCTAATATCATATCGTCTATAGTTAAATAGAAAAACTGCCGCCATTAAGTCATAAAAAACTCAAAACTCAGATTATTTTTATCAATTCTCTCAGCATTGGGAAGATTTCCTGGCTTACACGGATTAAAATATATTTATATGATTGATTTGAAAGTTTTAAGAACATTACACGTCTTTTGCGACATGTAAGAATAACTTTTATGGTTCGAAAGACTTTCCAGTAATCTTCCCACCACGATCTTCCTTTGTTCAGGCAAACTTAAAAGCATCTAATGCACATATCACAGTCCAATTACCAGTCAAACTTGTCCCCTAAAAGTCCTTTGTATACTATACCGTGAATGTATCTCCCACATTATATATCGAGTTGGTTATCCAGTTACCACACGAAGGGGAACGAATCGAGGCCTAATTGAATTGTAAGAGCGATCGTAATAACTCTGTGAAGATTCCTGGCCTTCTATGATTGCTTAACTAACTCAATATTCGACCGATCACCTTCGCATAATGATCACGCACAAACCTTTTCTTCCGCGTTTTCCCTGCTTAGCGAAACGTGTATATACGGTAATAATAAAAAAATTGAATCAAATTTCCGCGAAAAATTCCGAGAAAGCTTTTTTGGAAGTTTATAACCGTGGAGTAATTTTGTAATATAGGTACCCGTGTTGCTTTTTGTTTTTTTGGCCGGGAGCTTATAAATAACCAAACAGATCCAATATCCAAACTTGTCTATATAAGTTTTAAAAGTTTCTTATCAGATTCTTAAATAAAACACACCTCTGAAGTGACTATTTAAAGGATCATTTTAGTTTCTGAATTTTATCCCGTACAACTATTTCATCGTTTTTTACATTAGGTATATTTGTAGTCATTATCGTTATGCTATAATATAAGACATACACCATTTTTTAACACAATAAACTGTAAGCATTTCATACTCAAAGATGAAATATATATGCCCATTTAATAGTTCTACCAATTTTCTGGACAACGGATTTTAATGTTTCTGTTTTAAAAGATATTCCTAAACATTTTCATTCTGAAAATGATTTTCATTGCTGACATAATATAGCCGCGGAATTTTTTAATCATGACGGTCGATTCTCAACTTGCAATAATCAAATGTTTATAGAGGGCCAAACAATCTATATTATCATTCACTTTCCTTTGTTTTGTATGTATACTAGACAGGTCACAAGTTTAAATTAATGTCAATTATCCAGAGTGCATTTTATAGTTTGTTGACGTGGAAAATGTAAAACAGATATTTGTAGTAAGTATTTTTACTCACCTAAAAATATGCTATAAAATGATTCCATTTTAAAACATGTTTTAATTTAATAAAATGATCAAGAACTCTAAAAAGTTATATATTTATTTAATTTAAAATATTTTACTTTTGTATTAATTTCATTTTCAATTTAAATATAAGATTACTGTGATCAAAATAATTCACTCTGAAAATATTGTTTCATCGTTGATTTCAAATAACATGAAATTTACTTTTGTAAAGTTGTTTATAAAAATGCACTTAACTAATGTTTTAAAGTTAAAAATTAAAATTGTTATTATACAAAAACCTTAAAATCACATTAAATCAATTATTGATTTTCAGACTAAGTGCTATATAAACAATTCTTGCGCAACAATACACTTTTCAAATGAAAAAGTAATTTACATATATGTATATTATAGTGAGTTTCTATATCATTGCATATTAGATGATTTTAACAAACCTTTTTTTCTAAAGATATTAACTTTAAAATCCTAAAATTCTGTTTAAACGGTATTACACTGTATTAAATTTGTATACTATTTAGTTATATAGTTTTGGTATAATTCCAAAAAGTTGTAATTTTAACAACAATTATTTTTCAAAGTGACATTTAAAAGTGTCGTGGAAATGATCACAGAAATTCTCTATTTATATATATTTTAATATAATTAGTGCTACCGACAATATATACAATGTAATAATATATTATATGTCATTTGAAAGAGCATGAAGAGTTTCATATAAATCAATCAATAAAATGACAAAAGCTTTATATATAGTTCACATTTTATAGTTTTCAGCACATTAATGAAGCCAGCGAGAAGAGTGCGTAGAGAATTTGTTGTTACCTTTTATTTTTAAACACTTCTATACTGCTTATTGATTCGTAAAAAGAAACGGATGGATACTTACAATGTTAAAAGGCGCACATTTATCTGTTTTTAAGTGCGTTTTGTACTCAGATTTCAATCAATACCATGCTAGGAGATGCTACGTCTGTTTTTAAAAATTATTTAGTGAGTTATAATTTAAGCAAATTGGCTGTTTTACTTAATCCACGATTTTTGAAAAATAATGTTTAAGTTATGGAAATCAATAGTTAATATTTATAAAAACATTCCCGGTAAACTTTAATGCTGGTTTTAATTTTTTTATTTTGTCGTGCATTTTGACGAAGTATTGATGTATTGCAAATATGGATTAATTCTGAGATTTCATTAATTCACAATACTTTACCTAAAATAGTGGATTAATGGATGATATTCGGTAATATTTAATTAATTGTGCACGAATAATAAACAATTTTATTTAAGAAATATGGATATCGGGTTATTATAATTGCAGAGTCAACCATCGTATTGTTACAATAATTGCGATGGAATTCTCGTGATTCTTCGTATATATGTACATACTGCTTTCCTTACAATTACTGCTAGGGTTAGAATATCAATTAAATAGGTACAACATTAAATATGGAAGTTTAAATCGAAATTTCAGATAATTCCAACGACTTGACACATCCTAGCTTTAAAATTTCTTCCTGCACTATTTTGATAAATAATTAAGTTTAAGATCACCGCAAAGATGTCGAATTTTGATGCAGATATTATTATACTTCTCATATATATTCACATTTCAGTGAAATATCGTATCATCTTGTAACATACCTACATTTATCTATATCAAAGCTGAGACTATTATAACTACACGTATAATACAACTGGCAAAGTATGGCTAAAACTTATCAAAGAATCGCCCGAAAAAAACTATTTCTACTTCACTCAAATGTTTCTGAATGCATTTATTGTTCAAAGGTCGACATTTGAAGGAAAGATTGTAAGAAAAAGTTTGCGAGTCAATTCCAGAAAGATATTACAGTTGAGTGAGCTCTCTAATTAATCTGTTGGATTGAGTTTATGACCTCAGCAATCATATCCTTTCATATTTACGATATGACTCGTTTTATTGCTTGTCTCTAACCTCTTATATGACAAGACCATAAACTACAGATCAGGCTGCATATACAATGAAAGAACTAGAATATTAAATAATCTGTGTTCTGGATTTGGTAGTGATATATTGAAAGTGATTAACCGTGTTAAAAAATTATACGACTTTTTTGGGAAATACTGCCCAAGCCAATATTGGTTGTGTTTCAGAACGCTAGCAATTCTACAATCAAATTTGAATTTACTAAATGTTATCGGACAGGAAGATTTTATTAAACGTACTTCAAAATATGAGCCAATTGTGGTATATACTGACATGTAACAGTTAAAATGGCTAACTATACGTTCGTACTACTTATCTATCCTCTCTCCTCTCATCTCTTTCCCTCTCCGATCTCTCTCCTCTCCTCTCTCTCCTCTCTCATCTACCCTCCTCTCTCTCCTCTCCTCTCCTCTCTCCTCTCTCATCTACCCTCCTCTCTCTCCTCTCGTCTCTCCTCTCTCATCTCATCTCTTCCACTCTCTCATCTCTCCCCTCTCTTCTCTCCTCTCTCTCCTCTCCCTCCTTTTCTCTTTCCCCTGTCCTCTCCTACTCTCTCCTCTATTATATCCCCTATCCTAACCCCCTCTTCTCTCTCCTCTCCCACTCTCTCATATCTCTCCTCTCTCATCTCTTCCCTCTTCTCTCCTCTCTCCTCTCCCCTCTCCTCTCTCCCCTCTCCTCTCTTTTCTCCTCTCTCTCATCTCTTCCTTCTCCTCTCTTCTCTCCTCTCTCTCCTCTC
>JAYRBW010090726.1:0-21431 GCA_036023295.1 Invenusta paracnida
ATAATGTCAACAAAAATAATTTATTAATACATATTATTATATTTGGTGCGTGACTTTTGCCTCACCCTGTATATATATATCAAAAGATCTTTTAAAAGTGATTAAAAAAACTTTCTTTGCTGTTTATTTAAAGAATTTATTTATATTATTCTTATTATGTTTATAAAAAGAATTTAATATTTTTTCAAACAGTACCTAATTTTTGTAATGAATACTTTGCAAATATATTTGTTAATAATATCTATACAGTTCAATATTATAATATAATTAATTATACTACTAGGTACTATTCAATAATATAATTAATTGTATTACTAGGTATGCAGTTCACTAATATAATCTATTTGAACTTATAAATAATTGTGAATTTCAATTATGTAATCTATTTATTGATATGAATAAGCATATGATTCAATATTATTGACTATTTCGTCATTTAAATAGGATTATATTACTTTAGTGTCATAATATCATTACTACATATTGAGAGTAAATAACTGAATGGTGTTGATTATGGTGCAGCAACTGAATGAAAATAAACAAATAAATGTTTTAAGTATCCAACAAAATTTTTTCCTGTCGATTTTAATATTATGATCAAAAATGATTTAAATATAAACAATAAAGGGAGATTTTTTAATTGCTTTTTATTGCTATTCTGTTATATATTATATGTAAAGCTTAAAAGTTGCTTATTTATGCTTACTGATAAACTCAAGTTTATTGCTTACAAAATTTAATTCTAAAATGCTCATTTATGATATTGATTCATTATTTCTATTTATATATACTATTTTTATTACAAAATTGTGAGTATGCAATTCAATAGTAGAGCTGAGCTGAGAACTTGAAAACAACTTCATCACGAACCAAATATTGTTTTGAATTATCTAGTGGATTTTCAAGTGCACTTATCTTTTTCATACAAAAAAAAATATATAAATTTACATATAAGTTTATGGTATTTAGTATACTTGTAACATTTAAGAATTAATTTATGCAGGATATTAAAAACTAATAATTAATAATTATAATTATTTATTATGATTATATACAACGTTTTATAACTAGTGAATTGAACAATTTTTTATAGGAAATCTTTTATTTGAAAAAGCTTTTATATTGCAATTTTTTTTAAACTAATTTTATATGAGTAGGTACATTGACATAATGTTAATAAAATGTACAGAAAACGAAATACTATAGGTTATATAGTTAACAAATATTAAAATCATTGAAGCACGGGATATTAAGCTAGGAAATATTGACACAATTATCCCATGAAATACACAGTAATACACACACATTATTATTCAAATGGTAAAACAGCAGAGAAATCTAACTTTTCATGGAGTTAATATAACATAACATTAAATATTGTAAAACATTAACAAGGCTTCTAAAATAGATTTAGGCCTCTAAAAACGTTTATCTTCAATGGGGGAGTTATAATTCAAGTTGTATGACTATTTTAGTACATATTCCTTATTCCTCATATTAAGAGGTCAATTGAGTTTGTTTATGTAGATACTATGAAACTGGTAAATGATATTAGATTTATGATTATGCACAATTTTGCTCTTAAGTTGCTGTCTGAAAAGGGGGTTGATTGACACACTACTGTGTACATTTAAACTTATTATCTAATTTTTGTATCTTGTGTTTTCATTATTTTAATATCTACGACTTATACAGTATACTTTACTTTTCTGTGCCTCTTACTATTTTTTTAAATTTAGCTACTACTAGATTAGAATTATAGAAAATTTAGCATTATGACAATTTCTGCTTTTTTATTCTGTCAAAATAAAATATTGAATTATTTCTTCTTTATATGTCCAAATAGATTTATACTTCTATAGAATTATTTTCTGAATTAATATAAAGAGTACAAAATAAATACTTCATAATTTTGACATTTCTATACAAGTTTATAAAAAATCTCAAAAATAGATATACCTGTTTATAAGAGTATATATACATACTATGATAATATGATAAGCTTTAAAACATGCATTATGTATGTAAACGTATACATGCTTTATGTGATATTTCTATCCAAAATAAAATCAATTAATACTTGTGAATCAAAATGAAATATCAAATTTTAGAATATTTTTACAAATTTAAATTCACAGTTATTATAAAATGTTGTAGTTAGTTCAATAGACAGTTGAATATTCATATCACTTTGTGCTATAGAAATTATTTGCTTAGAAACTTTGTGTATTATAATTATCTTATCATACTGTTAGAGTGTCAAATACATGGCGTATTATTTTTTTGTTAAAATATCCTCAATATACTGTCCTTTAATTTTTACATTTCTAAAAGTTGTATAAACTCCTCTATGAAGTATATGGCATTTTAAGATATTTTTCTAGTTTTATTAACAAAAGATGACAGTGTTATTAAATTTCATTACTCAAACCAATACAAATATTTGGAAAATATATACATTTTATACATTATATATATAAATATATATAAATATTAATTTGACTCGAGTTTAATGTTGCAAACATGCATATAAATATTACTCTTACTACAAAATATAGTACTTAACAAAATGTGTCTTCATTGCTGTATATATTAAATCTTAACATCACACATTGATGTCCACTTTGATTTTTTGATTTTCTATCTGTTTATTAACTACTTAAAGTGTATATACATTTAATTATTTTATTGTTTTTTATAAACAAATGATTATTTTAATAGAAGTATTTCCTTCTTTAAATAGTACAATTCCTCAAAATGTTACACTTTTATTTAAATAAAAAAATTCATAATTACTAGAAAACATTTGTATTTATTTTGGGAAGTATTTAATATATTGTTAATCGTTGTTTGATCTCTGTAATCATTTGGGGTTATTTTAATTGGAACAATTATCAATCTTGTAGTCACTCCAGGTCTGGATCCTTACATATCTGGCACACTAAAAGATTCCCTTCCAGAGGTGCCAACACGTTTCAAAGGTTTTCCATTGACTAACATGGAAAGACCACGTGTTCCTTTGACACTTTTTAAGGAGTCAGATAATTCTGATAATAAAATTGGTAAACTACTCTGTCTAATTACATCTTGACAATATTTCTGTACATACTTATTTTTCATAGTAATAACATGACGTGTTGGTAGTCATATCACTGCATTAGATTTAGTTTCTATTTGCTATTCGTAGAATCCTATTATATTCATGCTTTATCCCTCTTTAATACCCAATATGTAGGAACTTTTCACAATCTTTATGTTAAAAATCTTCATTAAAAACTTTAAAATGTTTTTTTTCTGTGATATTTGTACTTAATTTTCTATCTGTTTTACAAATTTCACTTAGAAAAGTATAATTTTTAAACATATTATTATTATAATAAACCATCATGTTTTAAAATTATACTTTTCTCATATATAAACGTTATTTCTAATATATTTATTTAAACTCATGGATTCATTACTATTTTTGCCTTGTCTTATTAATTAATCTATATGCATTCATTTATCTATATACTAACATATACATTCTTGATATATAGAATGAATTATGTTGATTAGGATTTTATTTTTATTTAATCTTAATAGTTGCTTTTGTAAGTTTCATTGATCCACTTTACATTTATTAGTAGTACAATAATGATTATTTCACGTTATATATATTTTAGTTTTAGTATTATTTATCCACTTTTCAGTTGTTTAATTTAAGTAGATATTAACTATGATTAAAAATTGTATATCTGCCTCGTAGATTTTACTTATTTATAAAACTTAATATTTCTGTTAATTAGTACAGAAAAAGAAATACTTTAAATCAGGACACTACTAAAATGTTTTCAGCTAATTGTACTGTTTTATATTTTAAAATTAAAATTATGATAATAATACTATTACTAAATCTATTTAGCATGAATTACTAAGTAAAAGATTGAATGTAAAACTAGAAATATATTTAAACTAGGTACATAGTTTTGATACTTAACAATTAAAAAATGGTTACATAATTAAATAACTGAAACAAAATTGTGTCATTCACGTATTATGGTGAGTAGAATAAATAAATAGTAGAGCAAATATTCTACAAAATTTAAGAAGAAAATATACTAAGTTAAGTTTTGTATTTTGCTGTAAAGTAGTCTAATTATCTGGACATATGAGTATAAAATTATTGGTTTAAGTTTAATTTATTATATTTTTCTTCTTATATTTTATAACTCCCCTATATTTTCACTTCAATAAT
The DNA here is from genome assembly GCA_036023295.1 of Invenusta paracnida. Taxonomy (NCBI): domain Eukaryota; kingdom Metazoa; phylum Platyhelminthes; order Proseriata; family Coelogynoporidae; genus Invenusta; species Invenusta paracnida. The sequence continues at coordinate 4,238 of JAYRBW010090726.1, forward strand.
TGTTAATAGTATATAGTTTGAACTATTATATATCAGTTCAGCTTTGTCTTAAGATATGTATACTTTACACATTCAATATTTGCTACAATTTGATTTATTACGCAAAGTATTAAATTATAATTATTTGTAATGTGTTCAGAATTCAGTTAAGTTTTATTAATCTTTAATCAGAATTTATACTATGAGTATTCATTATTATTTATTTCTAAGATAAATCTTAAAGGATTCTTTATTATTTAGTAGCTATGTATGCATGCCTAAATAGTGTACGTATTTCTTCTGAATTATTAGCACATAATTGATAACTACAAACGTTTCAGACATATCTGGTACTCAAGCTGTACCCCTTGAAATGGGTCGTCATTCTCATCGAGCTGCCCCACCGCTTCCTGTGAACCCCCCGGCTGACTATCCTGGGGCCTATCGATTTCGACGAGACAATGGTAAGATGAAATGCATTTGTGTACATAAGCTGCCTTTTTTGTTCATTAATGGTCAACCAACAATATAGCAGCATGAAGCATTGGAATATAAACAAATACTTTACAAACGAGAATAAAATAGTTACTCATGTAATTTTCTCACATAATTAAAAAAATCGTTGACATGCACATCTAATCAAAAAAATAAAATGATATTTGTTTGATACTTCAATTAAAGATATTTTCTAGACTTTATTTATATGTAGTAGTAGGATGGGAGTCGTTCCATTGCTCTCACCCCTCCCCCACCCTCTCTCAGCAAATTACAATCGAATATGCCACAACCAATGATAAAACAGTAAAAATATAACTGTAGTTGGTTAAAAATGGTCGAATTTTTGAAAATCCCTTTCAGTATATAACATTCTAAGAGAGAACGAAGAAATATGACTGTTCAGAAGAAGAAGCAAGATCAAAATAAACTGAAACAGACGCGCGAACCCTTTTATACTCTTCGTGTCCTGTCATTGGCTCAAGCCATCCTTGATTTTGATTATACGGGAGGTGTGGGGGAGAGGGTGGGGTGGGACAGGGGGACTCCTTCAGATTTAGACTGATTTAGAACGAATCCATTCCTACTATTTTACTAGAAGTAATAAAAATTATTCTATATTATATTTGTGAAAATTTTTCAGAAATAAGGTAAATATTTCTAGAGATTTATAAATAGACCAGCCGTATCTGTTATTAAACTAAAATTAGTCGACTGTGCTTGTTTCCTTGAATAATACGTAATTTTTCCTAAGTAATGTGGATTTCTGATTGGATGATTGTCCTTTGTTAACAAAGATGCATATAAAGTTTACAAACTTTGTTGTATCATTATACATACTTATAGCTCTATACATAATTAATAAACATATTTAGATCTTCTGATTAAATGCCCTTTGACTACGATGCATTGATACTTCAGTGCTAGTTATAAATTAATTTTTGTATTAATCATGAATAATTTTTAAAATTGGAAAGTGGATATCTTTGTTTATTTTTATACACAGATTATTTACAAATAATTATAACATTTCAAATTACTTGCTTATATGACTTGTCTCTCCAATGAAAAAATAATATGAAAAATATATACCATAATTGTTATTATAATTTTATAAAATTATAAATTGTTAATTATAATATCAAACATTATATACTCATATATTATTGATTGCGTAATCAGTCTACAAATTTATCATCATTTGTTAATTTCTTGCATTAATTTATAAAAGCGTGTTATCATTAAAAATTCACAATGAATTTATTGATTCATTTTAATATATGTGATACTAATGATAAAAGGAATATGTTTTAAAGTGAAAGATTATTTACCTTCTGTTGAACCATATATATTCCTAAATTTTCACTGAATCCACTAACAAGTAGTTTCGTATAATCTAAGTTTCCCAAATTCGTTAAATTTGTAAGGTCCGTATATTACTCTTTCGATTCTCCAGAAGATAATGTAACTGGACGTCGTCAACAGACGATAAAACCACTGCCAGCCCCCCCGATTCCAGCAGTGATGCCTTCTGACCACCCAGGGTACACCCATCGTGAAAAGTGTGAGTTGTATACGTTCCAAAGTTAGTTTTCAAAAGAAGAAATTAAAATATTTACTAGTTGTAAATGAGGATAAACGCAGGTTCTGTATCGGTTAATAATTAATAGTATTTTTTCTCGTAAAAACTTGATTTAGTGCAAGAATAAAAAAAAAATCTATATCTATATAACAAATTTGCAGTATTATCGATGATATAGTTACTCATCCGCCTGCTAGATACTCCTTTAGAGATTATACATTTGCATTTTTTCTCTTCATCCGAATAGTCTGTGAGGTAATAATATTTTGATTGCAATGCATACATACTGCATTACCTGATTATTCTTAGGTTTATCTTCTTCTTTATTCTATCTGTTCACATTATAGACTTATGCACGGTTTTTTCATTGAGTGTTTGACAAATTGATGTTAAATTTCTTTGTAAAATGAAATTTTAAACGATTTAAACTGCTATCATTTAGGAATTTTATTAAAATTTAACTAAATTATCTGATATTCAAGCGTGTTTGAAATCCTTTAAGATTAGCAAAATCTACCTGCTTGTAAAAAATAACGATTGAAAAAAGAAAAATGTTTAAAGAATTGTTTTTAGCAATTCAAAAACTTATTTGAAATAGGATGAAACAGTAAGAAGCTTAAATTTAAAAATGCAACATTGGACCGTAAATATTATTTTCAAGAAGATAGCTTCATCTAACTTTCATATTAGAATGACAATGAAAATATTTTTCTATAATAAACCAAAGCAATATTAAATTAAGGAAAATAAAGTTTTTGTTTTGTTTTCAATTTATGTTAATATCTCGAGTTAGATAAGACACAATATATTGCTGTATGTATCTTTCGTTGATCTGATTTCAACCAATTGCGTCATATTTTGCTACAATGACCTATTCTCTCCCTCACCTCTCCTTGATTATCTACAGTTCCTCTGATAGACTACACAGGCCTTGGCGAGCTGAAGTACTCACGGCATGGTCATAGTAAGGAGGTGCTGCCTCCAATGCCGGCTCTTCCACCAGGTCAAGGGTATCAGCACATGTCTCCGGACTTCAAGGGAACACAGTCGACTACTCAGGATCAGGATCTGGAGAGGAGTCGATCACAGCAAGAGGAGCTCAATAGACTCTTCCAGTACGATCCGTTGTAGGTGACAAATGGTTTCTTTTAAAGATTGGTTACAGTTAATATTCAAATTTGTTAATGGTTTTTTTCCTGGCAAATGTAGAACATTTCAATCTACTATAATCGAAGAAATATTTTAATCTATTATTTTTGAAGGACAAAAAATTAGTTATGTAGATTTGTCTATGTAATTTATATTTACATATTTTACATTACATACTTAAGAAATGAAATATTTTACAAATTAATATTGTAATCATGAAACTTTCTTTAAATTGTATTATAAAACTATTATAGAAATGAACGAATTCACGGGATTTGATGTAAAAAATATATGTCATTATAATTTCAATTTATTCAGTCTAGTATACAGGTATAATTTGTATAAAGCTGTAATCAACTTTGTTTTCAGAACTAAGTGTTTGTAAAATATAGGGGGTTAAACATAGATTAATTAGTTAGTATAATTACTCTATTTTGGGATATTTTAATATTGATCTATTTGATCTTACTGGGTTTCGGTAATTATAAAGAATATAATGCTTTATAATTAATAATCTAGTATATTACTCTGTTAATTATTATAATTTATGTAATAAATATAAATACTATTTTGATTAAGTGCACCAAAACCTCCTGGAGATATCTTGAACTTTTACAAGTAAGTTATGGTAGATGGTTTTATTTAATTTAGGCGCTTATAAATTTAGATAAATGCTTCTTATAGTAGTATTATTATAGTAGGTTATAAAGCTGCTATATATTATAACACCTTGATGATGCAAGTTCCTTCAGAATTATTACGATTAAAATATTATTTCTCTATAAACAATATTACGATATTATTTAAAAAATGTGCAGTATGATATAACTATATTTATTTTAAAGAATTGATATATTCAACTCAAAGTCGTGAACATAAAAAATTACCCCAAAAATATTATGGAGCATTATCTAATAATCTAGTTAGAACTAGGTAGTTATAACTTTTTAGTTTTATTTATTTCAGTATAGGAGACAGAGTTTACTTTAGATAAAACTGCTACGTTAATCCCTTTAAAATTCATTATTTAACGTTTAAAATATACATACTAATAATTATAAAGGGAGCAGAAAATATTTTATTTCCTTAATAAAGTGAAAATTAGAATAAAAAGTTACTAATTGACATTTGCATCTCGAATTATTGTGACGAAATTGATATTTAAGTTTTACTTATCGACTAATTCGAATTTTTACAAGTTTGTCCCTAATTTAATGTTCTTCTGGTTTATTAATTATGTTTAGTACTAGAAAAATTAATAAAACTAACTGTAATTAATGATCAATAAATTGATCTTTTAAGAGAATGATATGTACTTATGCTTTGTGCATTATTTAACGTTGATTGCGCCCATCTAGGCTAGAAGACATTTATAATAATTCTGTTTCATGATTACTTTAAGCATTATTAGCTCTATTTTCAGAATTTTCCTTTACTTCTTTTTGCTTATTTGTAAATTATAAATTATAAATTTTAATAGTGCATATTAATTTCACACGCTGTAAATAAAGGTTTAAAACAGTATTTGAAGTACTTGATACTGAGTAAGACTTTTTAATTTATAATATTTATTTTACAAAAGTTTACACATTTTAAAAAGAAATTTTTCGTGTCATTAAAAATGATATCATATATAATCATGTACTTTTAAGTGAGTAAATTTGTTTTATATACATATATATTGAATATTTTTTCATAAATATAATTAAATGGCACGTATATCTACTTAAGTAAACTGCAAAATATAACATGATATATCACTAATAATTGTCTAAATTTTCAAAAATAAAAGTCGTTCTATTTTCTTATATTATAAAAAAACAAATTAATATTTTAAACAAACAAAAATATGCAATACTAAAACGAAATAATATTCAATATGAATGAGATGTTTGCATCCATTCATTTAAATATATATAAAAATATTCTATTAATAATTGTATGATTAATTTTGTTTTCTTAATTTTAAAAGTTTAACATGCACTTTTAAAGATTTGATATATACAATCTTTTAAAGTAATAGTATATGAACCAATCAGTTTTAATTTATCATACTTACAATAGACAAAGGGCAATTATAACTAATAATGTAGTGTTTGTACTCTAAGTTAAACTGAGTCGTTTGTTTCAATAATATCCTGTATCTCTGTGCCTACCGTTGCTTGGCTACAGACAGGAAGAGTTGGACAAAATGCAGAAGCAAGTACAGGAGGCAGATGAAGATATCTTGCGCTACAAAGAGGAGAAGCGAAAGCGCTTTCTTGAGGAAAAATTGGAGGAAGCTCAGGTAAATGGTTTTGTGTATGATACCACCAGACATACAGTGAAAATATTGCGACTATTGTCAAACTTTTAGACTTCGTCAGCTCTTTTCTCAATTTTGTTTCTTATTATGTGCAGCAATTATGACAAATTAGTACTGTGACAAATTTCACCATTTTGTCAAGGCTTTTCAATGTGGTATTTTTGCGTATTAATGATTTAATAAATTATATTTCACAGATTCAGTTATACAGTGTGTCTATAACGTCTGGAATATTTATTCTTTATTAATAACATGTACGGAAAATCATATTTACACTAAAATATAAAAATAGAGTATATTTACAGTTATTAAAAATTACACTGATAATAATTAAAGATGTTAAAAATAGTTGCCTTCCACCTCAATTAATTTTTGAAAACGGTGCTGAATTCCTTCCTGAACCCTCAGTAGCATATCTTCTATCTTCATTTCGTCGCATCTCAATAAGTGTAGCACTTATTCTTGCAATTAATTTCTCCTAATTTGTGTAACTGTCTGTACTATATTTACGACTGTATTTGTCCTTGAATTATTTTAGTACAAATAAAACATATTTCTATGCAATGATTATGTATGTTTAATAATAAAATAAAACAAATAATACATAGGTTTATTAAGAAAATAATGACGTTTAAATCACAGATTCATTTTTTACTGATTTGGGTTATTTACAAAATTTAAATACATCAAAATATGCATTTCCTGGTAAATCTAGCCAAATACTAGACACATTTTTGACTAATTATTACAATTTAATTTGAGAATAGAAACGTATTAAATACTTACTAAACAATTTTTCGTAGGAATATATATGTATATATTGCATACGAATATATTTCTAAATCTTTATAATTCAAATTTGTATTTACATAGGTCTATATTGAACGTTATATATCTTTATCCTATTTATTTGTTTCCTATAGAATATTTCAATAAGAGTGTCAATTTAAGGGTCAGTATCAAAACAAAACTAATATGTTTTGTTTATAAATATTATATCTGCATGCATGGCTTAAACGTAACACTTCTTTATGTTATACGAGTACATTGATATTATATGAATACTCACTGATATATACATTATATTTATATATACATTATATTTATATGTTAACTAATACATTGAAGCTCTTTATGATAATTACGATTCCATTGAATAAATTGGGCTGTATGCAGTATAAATGTTCTACTTATGCATTTAAAGTATTTAAACATATCCATCTGTTATTAACATTTATAGGACTTTGTTCAACGTCAGAACTATGACCCGTGGGGTAAACCAGGGGGTGGCGCCATGAAGGTATTGTATAATATCAAATATTACTTATACATAGTTTATTTCATTTTGTAGTCACTTTCCCATCGTACGATTAAAGATTTTTATATATATATGTATTGCACAATTTTTCAATTAATTGGCTTCATTATTAAGTATGACACATCTAAAACTTTTGTTTTATATATAAAACAAGATCAAGATCTTGTATTTATATTTTGCAAGCTTTTTTCTTGTGTTAAAGTTTTAAATATAATTTTATACTTCGTTTTTATTGTTATATATAGCATTAGTGTAAATAATAGTAAGTATAGTTTAATTTATATTCATCTCAGAATTTTTAATAAAAAACTGGCATATTAGTTTATTTTAATATTATTGAATAACTTGTTAGATAGCTTCTATAGACAAATTGTATATAATTAAATTTGAATAAATTTTGTATGTTAATATTTATAGAGCTTTTAATTATAAAAAAAGAGAAATTGTCGAAATTTATTATGGTTTAATTGATTGTATATATTTTATATACAAATATAATTCATCTACAATGTTAACATTATATGTAAAACTGACTCATAATTAGCACTAAATTACCAGGAAAATTACATAGCTTAATGATAGTTGAGGTATGGTGTTAATGGAATTAATTAGGGTACATAAACTTTGATTTGATTATTACATCAAGCCAATAACGTAACTAGAGTGTCAACGATTAGCTGAAGAGATGCTACCATCTCTATTCAGTAATTCTAAAGAGAATTGGCTTATATTCAACCGTTAATAAATCAGACTAAAGTGCAACAAAACACTTAATTTTGATATCAACGTAATCGAAAATAAAATGCACCCAAGTTGAACTTTTAAAGAATTATCTACTTTTTTGAAAAGGGTAAATTTCGAACAAAAAGTGTTTATTCTTTTTGTTATAATTATTCTTTTTATTTTCGTCAGCCTTCGTGATTGATATTGACGTTTTATCGAACATTTATCATACTTTGTAAAATTAATATTTTTGGCGGTATTTACGGATTTTCCCACCAATTAATGCCATATTATTGTATTATTTAACAATATGTTAAAAGCCCAAAAGAAACAAGAAAAGTACACCTTACTAAGAAAATCATGGCGATTAAACCTAAATGTAATAATTAAAATAAATGTACTTGTGTAACGTGTTTATCCAATGGCATTTATCATTTTCCTTGATATGACTCTGTAAATTACTAATAAAACCTTAGATCCTTAATGTATTCTTTTAAATTTGAAAATATTTATTAATATCCTTGTTGCTTGTAATTTTTAACGTAATTAAAGAAATACTTGCCAAAGTATATTTGTAATTAACAACTATGTAAATCATACGAAATAGTTTTGAAATTTACTATCTATATTATAGTGTATTATTACTGTTACTTCTTTTATAATAGGACATACAAATAGTACTTTAATTTGTATTAATACTGTAAACTGCTTTTAGTTTTTATTCAATTTCATAAACAAATAGTCAATAATTTAATTATAATGATATTTTGCAAAAAATGTTTTTGATTAATTTTTGTTATCTTATTTTTATGAATTATGCATTAACAGCCATGAGTATTAAAACAATTAATTCGTGGCGCCTTTATATTATGTATATCAATTTCTTCAATGGCTATACTACATACGTATCAACAATATTTTGTCTTTGTGTATTTTGCTCTCATTTTTGTGACGCTGTCGTTTGTGTTTTGATAGAATATTTATTTTAGGTACATTATTATAACATACCTATTTGAAAATTTCTATTGGGATTCTGTTTTTACAATAAAAGTGCTATTTTTAATAGAATATTATTGTTCAACTAATAATGATATCGTTGATTGTCAATTCTTCTTGAATTCATTCTTGAATTCATTCTTGATCGAAGTAAAATTAAATAACTATTTTTTATGAATTGATTGTATGCATAATAGTATTTACCTTAAATAGTATTTTTATATTTATAGAATGTAAGAGCAAATTCTATTAAAATATACTTTCCTTATATTTGGTATATAGCTGCTACATTTTTATTTTTGCCTTATTGGTAAGAAGCATTGCTTTAAGCTTTATTTATTTTTTTTAGGATATTGGGACTAGAAAACAGAAATTTCCCGGAGATTCGGATGCCTTTAAAACGAATGAAGGAGTGAGACTACATTTCTCTGTTTAATCATCAATTTTCCTTCTAATAGTGCTTCTAATACATTTTGATCTATATTGATAATATAAATTGATATATGTATAATGCCCTGTAGTTTTTTATGCTCTCTTACTCTCTTCCTGGGTTCTGCAGATCACCTTCAACACTCCCGGGGGTGGAGCGCCTCTGAGGTCCAGTGATGGGCATCTCATGACGGACATCCCTGGAGATCCCAGTATCCGGTTTCGAGAGGTCAACAAAGGCCGGGAACTGATTGAACCCTTTCGATACAAAGTCAAAGTGGGGAATACATACAAACACGATCTACGTAAGATTCTTATGCATGTTTTTCGCTTTGCTCATTTTGATGTTACTTTTATTAGAAATATTTGACAAATTTCTAAATATCTTACTATTATTTAACATTTCTAAACGTTTAACTTAAAGTTTATTATTATCGTACTTGTGTGCTTTTACAATGCATAAATCTAAGTATTATTCCATTTTGTTTCAATTGTAGAAGAATCAATATACAATCGTGAAGAAGAACGAAAAAAACTCAGACAACATGAACTGGAACTAGAAAGAGAATCAGTAAGCTTATTTAATATTAGTTTATAAGTATTAATATTATAAACATGATAAAATAGTACATTATTTATTAATGAATATTCTGTACTTCTGTGACAATATTTAACTAATTTACTTTAAACAATAGTTTGCTATTTGAGCGCGCAATCATAATTAAGTTATTATTAGTATTATTTTTCATCTGCTTTCTTCAGCTCAAGTACAATCCTTTTGCGAGAGATGTTGAAAGTAAAAAGGCGAGTAAACTTGTTTTATACTTCTCAATTGTTTTTAAACATGATAGATAAAGTGTTACTTACGCAATTTTTTAAATATGAATTTAAAATCTCAATATAGGGAATATATTTAAATAAATTTACAAAACGTGTATGTCCAAGCGTTGTGTTTTTTATTGTTATTAATTTATAAAGCGTTACTTACAACTGACAAGTTAAATGAAGTATAGTAAAAAAATAAGTAAAAATTGATGACTAATTAATAAAAGGACAATTTTAATCTTATCATTGCAAAATCATTACATAAAATGAGTAATGCAAATTTGCTGTTGTTACTTAGAAATCTATTAGACGATCAAACACCGATTATAAATACATCTACGATTTTCACGTGTGTATTTACTAACTGCCCAAAATAAAAAATTATTATTATTTTTAATTATTTCAAATCAGTAATAGGGTCATTTATCTTTGTAAATTAAAACAATTACATCAGTGTATTAACATATCTCAATAAGGAAATTATTAGTCTGTAAATTTATAAAAAAGGAAAGTACGTAACGCGCATATAGTTTTAAATCATTCCTTTTGTCGTAATGGCAATTAATTAGCTTACTTACAGTATTTAAAAGACAAGTATATAAATTACGGTATATTTATGATTTGCTTTAAACTAAAATCCTAAAATAATAATTACGTTGATTAAATTTATATTTTCTTAGCAATAATATTATAAAACATGACATATTCATTTTATTGAGAATTATAAATAAAATTTCTCTTTATTGATTCTATTAGAGACACTATTTAGTTTTAGTTTTATTCTACATTTAATGGTATAGATATTAGGCTAATATATTTATATTAACACCATACTTCTACATAAATCTGTTCACTTAAAAAACGATCTTGCAATTTAAAATAATAAATATATAACGAACTAATTAATTATTGGCTTTAATTTTTTAATAACTGTATCTTGCTACATATTCATATACACCGAAATTAATGAAAAATGAAATGCTTAAGCAGTCATGTAATGATATGTAATATTCTTTATAATGTTATATTTTATACATTTTGTAACAATTTTATTATTTTGAGAGTGGTACATTATCATGAAGTTTTAGTTGAAAAAACTAGTTATTATTTAAATATTCATAATAATTAAATTTTTAAAATAACAGTTAATCTGTGATTAGATATGTCCCGTTATAGAGAGCATTTATTTTAATAGTTTTATCTATATCCTTTGAATAATCTTCCTTTTTACTAACTAAACTATACTATATTACTAATATAACTAATAAAATCATAACTACATCCTACATGAAGTGTTGATGTTCTGTGATAAGATCTTGCGATGTCAGTATGTGTTTAAGTTACACAATCAACGATTGACTTGGTCAAATTTTACAAAATTATAAACTGATGAAGCTTGCGTAGGTGTTTTAATAAAGGCTAGCTTCAATATTCAGATGTTCAATTTTTATTACAGAAATGCATGCATATAAGCCAATTGTAAAAGAAACACTCAAATTAATCAAATAATGCATTTTTCCATTTCTATATTCGCCCTTACATTTACACATCACATAGATTTACCACAGTCCACTGTACCTGGAGTTCTTCTTTAAGTTCTGAAAAGTTTTTAAAGACATTTTGGGAGGTTTTAAGCCGACGTTGTAACATAATAAAGCCATTAGTGTTTATTTGCCGAAATCACCACTGAAAAAATACTACCACTAAATTTTCTGTATATTGACACATTAAATTGTGAATCATATCTTAAATGTATTGTATTTCACAGAAAAGCCGTGATTTTTTCCTTATCTTTTCTAAAATGAAATAGTTTTTCAGTGAACTTATTATTAGAAGATATTTTCAGTTTGAGAATTTCTTCATATTACGAGTGTAGAGTTTACATTCGTTCATTACACTATGTCTATGTGTGGTGTGGTGTGGTGTGGTGCACGGTCGGTGTGTGTAGGCATCATGGTCACCCAGCTTTGTGCCACCATCTCAAACAACAAGAAGAAACAAGGCGACTCCTCCTAGCAAACCGACTCCTAGAGTTCCACTACCACCGAGGTCTGATCCCAGAGATTTTGAGGTACACATCTATCTACCTGCACTACTATAGATTTACACACTTTCTTGTTGTTCCTTATAGGTTCATTATACAAGAAGCTTTGACAATTAAGTCTAAATGTATTTGTATTCACTAAGTCAACTTCACAAATGATTTTGTAGAGTAGCATTTTATTCTGTTATCATTTGTTAAAATACAAATTCGAACGGGACAATAGGAAGAGTTAGAAATGGGATTGTCCATTAGTTGTGTTAGTTAGAATGAATGTCTCAATATCCTCCCTTAATAACAGTACCTACGATGTTCAGTTTAATTTACTGATGTTTGCATATAATCCAGCTATTTGTATCTTGGTTCCATAAACTTATGTGCATAAATAAAGTATAGAGAACAGACGAGACGCGTATGTTATTTAAGATTAACATCGAAGGCCGTTATGGCGAGGATCTAATCAATAGTAGTATAGCGTGTGTTCTGTTCTATGATTTATTAAATTTTACTGTTTAGGCACTTAGCAGCTATCGTAAGCGGACGAAAATTTAATCCTAGAATGATAAACAAAGATCTTAATAATTGATAGCATCCGCATAAAACAAAGAAAAAAATTTGATAATATTATATATCACCTGTATAACAACTAACGTTTTTATTTATTATATTATTGTTCCTTACTAAATCGAATGATCAATAGTAAAATATCGAAATTATAATACGTCAAATAGTATTCACTGTTTTCTGATGCATAATATATCACAGTTATTACAAGTTTACAATAAGTTGTTATTATTTTTATTAACATTCCGACACGTATTGTTGGTACAGGGTTCGAATTTGAAGAACCAGTTAGGTTACCTCATAGCATCTGGTGGTATTTCTAATTACAACACCCTTTAACTGCTGTGTTGGTCCTGATGGTTTTGGTAATAATAACTAATTGACCAATGCAAATGATCATTCTTTATGGTTTATAATATCTCATCATGCTTATTAAGAGCACAAAAGATTATTTCTGCAATATGTTTTTATAATTATTCTCACTAAATGCGCTTTTAACATTGTGTGCACCATAATGCTATTTTTATTTTAAAATAAAATACAATTATTTTATTGCTAGTGTTGTTTTGATAATTTCACTATGTTTCCCGATTTTAAAAGTTTCATGATTCATGTCAACACATTTAAACTGCTGGAATATAATATAAATATGTGATTTTAGATATTTGTTTCCTGGGTATTGTTTATATTTATGGTTATTCCCGATATAATTGTGTAAAAAATTTGTTATTCTACGTTTTTTAAACTTATTTGTTTATTTCTTCCTTTATAACGTTTCTAGTTTCTTTTAAGAGATACTCTACTTTAACAATATTATTATATTGTTCATTATGGTGCTTCTAACACTTCATTGAGTGTCTAAAAATGGATTTGCTAGGGAGTTTGTATTGTGCTCAAAAGTTTCATTCATGTTTAAAACTTTTAAATTTATTATTTTTCGTGGTATTTTCTGCATAGAAAAATAATTTTATATTTTTAATATATTTCTAAAATTACAGTGAAATGTTACGAAAGTTATTATTTTTTATAATGACTTTAGTATTTGATTTGAATTTCTTTTTTTTAATTAATACATTTTTAACACGTTTAGATTTAAATTACAATTTACAAAAATTACATTTAGATGAAAACCATATATATATTGGATAATATAATCAACTACATAGATGTACAATTAAAAAAAGTCAATTGTAAATTTAAAAACTGCCATTTTGTATAGTTTTCCTTTGTTTTGCTTTAGTCTGCGAAGCATTTATATTTTGATTGCCTTGCAAGATTCAAGTAAAACATTGGAAAACATTGGATTATAAAATGGCGGCAATAACAAAATTTTTCTATTGACTTTTCTTAGATTGTAGATATAATACAATAAATTATTCAATATCTATTGTAAAACTATCAAAATTCATTTATAATTTTCTTGTGCATAATTGTATAATAAAATGTGTATAATATGCCTCCTATCACTCTTCTCAATATTATAGTTATACAAACGTTAAGGGCACTTTATTCAAATGCCATAATATGATATATTTATTTGGATTTTAAACTTTTTCTATATTTTATTTTGAATAATATTTTATTGTAAGTATCAAAAATCCATTCTGCTACATATTAATTAGTTTTCAAAAGGCATGGAATATTAAAACAAAATCTATATATTTGTAGATTACAGATTAACACGGTAATTTGAAGTTTGCTGTACATGTATGATGTTATTTGTGTATAAAAAATTTAAACAGATAACCTCAATAAACTAAATTAACAAATATATAATCAGTCAATTGGAGGAACAGTCTTAACGTAACATTAAATATGCAGTCTTTAAATCTTCCGTTAAACTGGACAGTTATTGCAAAATTTCTCCAATCTCTTACTGAAATGATCTGCTGGTCCTTAACTATTTCTTGTGTGACAAAAAAAACTTTGTTGAAACAACGTTCAAGTTGAAGTGATTGGCATAACTTTCTCTTATGTTGCATCTCTCTTATGCATCTCTTAGCTGTTCTATGAAGGGCATATCAAACTATGATGCAAGTAGTGTTTTTATATCCAGTTACAGAGGAGATATTAGAATAGCCTTTAAATTCTGACAACTTCACCCGCACGCAATGAATGGTGTATTGTTACTTGAGCCTATTTCTTCTGATATAGTTTTAATCATGGATCTCAATGAAGTCCTTCCCCATCCTGGAGTCTTGCAATACCAATTTGACGTTTGCTGCCAGTTATTCTCTGATAATGGAAAAAGTGTTTGATTCGAAGCAGGAATTTTAGAAATATAACGATTTAATCTCTCAAAGGGACATGTGGAACCTGGTTTATCGTCATTTGTTTACAGACGAATGATATTGGAACTATTTTGCTGAATACATTTTTGTTATGGTATGCATAAAAAATGTATAACTCCTTTCCATTAGAGTCTGACGCGAAGGCGATTGAATGCTTTGTAAATTGAGAAAATGTCTTCTTTTCGCGAAGGCCAAAATAATTTTTTTAAATTGAACCGTATTTCTTCTTATAATCTAATCGGGTTTGACGCATCAAAATGGGTATTCAAGCGTAGAACGTCATTCGGTTAGAGGGTATCATAACTTCTTTTAACTTCTCTTTAGTTTTTCGGCCATAAACTATTCATTAACTTAAGAATTCCATTTGTGCGACAAAACTCTTTATTAGATATAATGCTTTGTGTATCAATGCTTCCTCTATTGACAGTAGGACTCTCCCAATATATTTGAAAGGCTGTTCATACACCGATGAGACTATTGGAGAATTGTAAAATCTTTTTCTTGTTCTTAAAGAAAAGTAGTAAAAGCGTAAATATTGTGAGAGGTAGTGAGTGCACCGGCATAATTTCAATATCGATAGATAAATTCTTTTCCTCTTAAAATTTCTTAAATTTATACACACGATTTTTAGTTGAAAAATGTGTTTATTTCTGAATAGATTGCACTTCAGCCATGTTTATTTCATTCACAATTAAGTTTTAAATCAATCTCCGTAAAATCGATGGCTTTTAAATCTTTAAAAAGTTCTTCGGTATCCATTAGATTAGAGGATTGTCGTTCAGGATATTATTTGAGTCAGATAGAATATTTTCATTAATTTTGTTTATCAAGGATTGAATCTCTTTGCCTTCTAATTTGGAAATGATTCCTTTTGGAATTTTTTAGAAATCTATTATACCATCCAAACTCTGATCCAACATTTTTATTATTGACAGTTTTTTTATAAAATACAATTATAGAATAGTATTTATTTTCTACACTAACATAGTATTCGAAAATTTAATTTGCAGTACATTATTTATACTGTTCTACTTTACTAAAATCATGTTTGCAAATCAAATATATTAATGTAATATTAATGTAATATTTAATTTCAACACAAATATAATTAAGTAAAAATTAAGAAAAATATTGTGGTTACGACAAATTTTTAATAAAAATTGATATAAATAATTTCTGTAGTCAATATTAACATTATTTTGTCCCGATTAACTTATTTGTAATTTATATTTATGTATCTAATTTTTTAAATAATTTCCTTTTCCTTTATCAACATAATTTTTTAAATTATATATATATATATCATTGAATTGAATTGATGATCTCGATAACGATAATAAGTATTTCAAAGTTTTAACTATAAAAATTCATCAATATACATGTATGTAGTGCAAACAAATATCATCGGTTTGAATTGTTGCATTATTATTTCCCTATAACTAGAGAAATCTACATATCTTATTCCATTGAATTCTATAAATTTATACTTTGTGTTTGAAATACCCTGATATCTATTCTATAATACTTATGCTACGTATGGAAAATATATAAGTGCAGTGTATCTGCTCATAATATTTTATTTTCGGCTAGGCTGATGATATATCCGTTAACCAAAATTTTATATTGTCTATTTATATTGAAAATGAATTATTTACTCATTTTACAGATTAGAATTCGTTGTAATACGTATAATAATGAATAGAATCCAATAACATAAAATAAATTACTACAGTAACTGCTTTATAACAAATTACAAGCTGTGCATTTGTAAGTTCACATATATACTGCTCAGTGATAGTATAATGTTCTATTGTCTAACGAGGTGGCAGTCACATATATTGATACTCAAACCGTTTCGGTCAATTGTATTATAGCCAGGTGGTTAAAAGTTGCTATCCCTAATGTCTTCTTTGCTGAATGTCTAAGGAATCTTTTTTTTTTAATTACCTACAAACAAATTGTAACATTAACAAAATAGAGTATTACCAGATGATGTGTGTAAATACAGTATCGTATTAATTATTTTGTTTTGCGATGAGTAGAACTGTTAAACCCTGAGTTTTATAAGTGTGTCATTAATTGATCAAGCACATAGATACGCAAATGGTGAATTGGTTAGGTTATATATGCTATCGTAATAAAATGTGTAATATCACACTTCAAGTTGGTATAATTAGGAAGAATTAAGGACATAGCAACAAGAAATAGAAACTAATATTTTTCTAATTAATACATTAATAATACATTAATACATTGCTTCATATACATCATGAAATTAAAATGGGTACTTTTTGGAGTATAACTGTCATTAAATATTTTAATGTTTCCAGGGCTATTCTTCAAGTCGCGATGAAAGTGATGAAACACAGAAAAACGAATCTGGTAAGAATGAATTGCATATATATGATCTTCCATAACCGTATATATACAGTCATGGCCGAAATAAAGTACCCGTTATCAAAAGTAAATCATTGTCGTTTTTAGACATAAATTTCTA
>JAYRBW010090737.1:0-21429 GCA_036023295.1 Invenusta paracnida
ACGCTTAACGCGTAGCCATAACGCCCCTTTGATGTTGGATACTGTCTAATCCAACCCCCCCCCCCCCGTAATAGAAAAGCTGGATCCGCCCCTGAAGTGTAAGTGAAAGTGAAAAGTAGCTTTCGAAATAAAGCTCTTAATGTCACCATTGCATAAGTACAGCCCATAGATATTTGTTTTAATACTTCAAATAACCCTGACTAATATCTATGGTACAGCCACACTTCAGCCGAACATTATATGCAACAATTCAAACTTTAAAATTTCAAATTAGACAGACATGACGCATGAATTATCTAGACATTATCGATTAAACCGATGCGGAGAGATAAAATCAGAAATAGACTTCATACAATTAAAGAAAATAAATAGCAATGTTACTTACGGGAAACCTTGTATAATTTATATAAACTCGTCTTCATTTATCTCATATTATTTATTTCAGATTAATTATAAAACAATTATACACACTTGAGTATTGCTTTAAATGCATTGATCAATTATATATTATTTTTAATTTACATAAAATGTTCCTAATTGTTGTCGTACATAAATGTTAAATCATTTTGCTTATAAACGAAAGGGTATAAATTTGAAAACTTCTAACTGAAATTTCTAATACTTAATAATGACTTTGCACAAAAATAACTTTCAGAATAGTAAATATATACTTTACATGTACGTGAGAAAAAAGAAATTCACTGTTGCTATCCTGTATATTGCATCTTTTTCTCCTATCAGTTAGTCAAGGAGGGGGTGTAAATCACACAAAATTGTCGTTCAACCAGACGACTAGATAATGTTTAGATGATGATAGCCAAGAGTAATAACCGTACCGCTTCCCGTACCCGCTTTGCTAATGACAGCTGGACAAATGATAGGTATATGTAGGTATACAGAAACAAATGACCACAAAATGTATCAGTCTTCCTAGATGAATAAATAAGCTATGGATACTTAATTCTTAGTGAATACTTTGAGTTTTCTCTTTGATCAATTAACTTAAAGCAATTATAAGTATTTGCACAATACCAAGTATTGAAAACAGTAACCTTTGCAACCTTTACCAGACAGAAAAAAAAATCAGTTAAATATAAGTTTTATAAAAATAGTTTTTATAAAATTATCTACTATATAATAAGAAAGATATCCGAATATACTAAAAAATGGCATGTGTGGATGCTCAAATTACTATATGACTATAGGTATACTTTGATATTTTTGATAAATATATATACAAATAACAACCACACAGAAGCTAATGCAACGGTGTCAACTCCAGCTTCGACTGATTAGAAAATATATCTTTCCATTTGGGATTAAGTGGGGATTATCTCATGATACAGGAAACTCTCGGATTGATTCAAATCAATAAAATAGATAGTAAGTTGTTTCAAATAAATACAGAGAAGAAATGGAAACCTTTAATAGAAATTATTGATTTTGAGATACGAAACACAATAAATATTTTCTTATTTGTGTCTCAAAAAATCAAGAAAATTGTGTTCAAATATTTCATTTCTACATTTACATTGGCAAAATATTAGATGTTGTTCAGTGCTTCATACTGTATCCCAAGTGTCTATATATGTAGACTCATATATATATATTACAAAATTATGTCCGATTAAATATTTAGTCGGGAAATGTATTGAAAATATTAATTCATCTTTAAATTACATTAAGTAAAATCAACAAAGTAGAATTATATACATTATATATGTCTTCGTTTATATTTACAAATGTATTAAATAATTTAGAACCAACATAATTTTTATTAAAAAATTAATTTAAAAATTTACAATTAAAATTAAAATACGCTAAATAATAAATATGTTTGATCAATCGGTTCAACAGCGAAATATAAAGCCTTCTTTTGACCTTTATAAAAATGTTCATTGTATATAGACTTCCATTTCCATCTTAAAGTTAAACTAAATTTTAAAGATTCTAGCCTTATAGTCTATAATTATAATATAGTCTTCAAAACTTGTTATCTCACAAATTTAGAACATAATCACTGAAAATAATACTTCTGAAATTTTAGCATACTATCTGTAACAATTTGATTTCTTAATTTCATTTAAAATTATTAATTGCAGACAATTTTCATTTGATATAATGTGTAATATTATTTGTATTTTTTACTAAAATATATTTCATATATAGGAATTAATAATCAATAGAGTTTTCACAGTGCGGATTTTATTTTGGAATTGTTCTATGTACGCATATACATATATATACTCCATAGAATTTAACGAATCATTTATTTTTTATTTAAATGCATTTTTATTAATAGCAGTAGCTTTATTTTTGAAAAATTGAATTTGGTAAAAAATTCATTTTTTGTATTTATCTTTCTGCTTGTGTTAAATGATCTCACAGCATCTCATTAAAAGAAAATCGTTTACTTTAAATTAGAATTCTAAAATTCTTACATGATTTCCATATAATAAAGTATGTACATTTATAACTAATGGTCTTTTAGTATATCGTGTTTCCACTCTAAAATGGCACATTAAGTACCCCACATTTACGGGCTATTTTAGCCAAAATACTAATTAATATTAGTACTTCTACAACTGTTGCAAGACATACACTGTACATTACATATAATTTCATCTGCTAATTGATCGAAAAACGCACTTTACAGATAAATTGCAGTATGTGTTTTTCATAATTATTTTTAATCTATAGGTCAGTTTTTATATCCATTAACGTCTATATTAACTTTCATTTATAAGGATCTATATACGTACACATATATACGTATTGTAAATTTTTATTCTATATTGTAAAAATGGAAATAGGTATGTATAGTGCAATCTATATAACACCAGTAGAGCAGTTAATTAACCCTTGAAAAGTAATTCAAAATATAAGAAAATAGCTTCAAAGTAGAAAAGTTTGTGGAAGTGCACGCCTGGGCGTCCCAAGGATTTACTATCTGGGGTTCCAATACGCTTTTAGGCATCCTAACTTTTGAGTATATGTAGATGCATCCAATGAAAGATATGGTATATTGTGCAGTCGACCTCGGGAGAATGAAATATTATCTGAGTTAGACAATTTTTACAATTACTTATTTGCTATGTGCATAATACTAACGTGTTATCCATATTATACGATGTATATATTTCTATATATACTATATTATTCTACTCGTTTAAACGATAGGTAAAGTGACTGATTAATTATGTCCCAAACATAAATTGTAATATGTATAGAATGTAGTAGCATGGCCTTATGTAGTGGAGTGGAGAAAGGTAAATCAATATCTGACAGGAATTATCCGAATTAGAGACGCCAAATTACATTGCATAGAATATCAGCAGATCTTAGAAATTTATCAAGTTAATAAAAAATCCGAGTTAGACGAATCCGACTTATACATATTTTTAAATATCCAAAACAGTTTTGAATATTTTAGATAGAGTGCAAACATTTCTGTAGGTATCTAGCATAGGTATTATAATTACATATATGTACTCAGGTTATCTAAACAATTTTTGCTCGTCGATCCACTAGTTTTAATAAAATTTCAAGAAAAAGTGTTTAATTAGCATTTTAAGCAAAATTAAAAATGAGATTCATTTGAAAAATGGAGGAATAAATAGTACAACTTATAAAAAATAATTTATGAAAACCGCATTCTGATCATTGTTAGATATTTATTACAAAAAGGCGTTCTACATTTACTCAATGGAATTCCTTTAAAGATGTGTGCTTTTATGAGCAAAGATATCGATAGTAATAGATGTACCTATCCTACACAGATTTGGAGCCTCCATCTATGTGGATCTGGAGTCCTTGCCTGCACGAATATGGGGTCCCTACCAACAGCTATGACGCCCTTACATACACAGATGTGCGGCCACTACTTCTCAAATGTGGAGCTGTCACCTATCCACAGCAATGGGGTCCCTCTATCTATGCACATATGGGGTTACTATACCTAGCTGTGGGACTTGTCCTGCCTACACAACCGCATTTGAGACCCCCTATTTAAACATCTATAGAGATATGGAGGCCCACCGAAACAGTCCCTACTGGGGCCCCTTGGTAATTTGAAGGGGGGTCATTCTGGACGACTATGTGTATATTCGTCATCTTCATCATAAAATTGTCCGTAATCAGTTCCTTTTAATTAATTAATTAATTCCTTCCTTAAAAAATATACATATATATTATTATTACATAAATTAATCGAAAGATTTATAAAGGAAATTCAATGTAGCCTAGTTTGTGAACAATCGGAAACTATCCCCATATAAGCAAAAGCTAAGCCACTAAATACCTACAATGTTACCTGCAGAAACCTACAGTACCTACATGGCGAAACAATTCATTTATAGATTTCGATTAGAATTAGATTTAGATTTAACTATAGTTTTTGAATAATGTAGTTGGTTATATTATTCAATATCTATGGATTTAACCAAAGAAATTAACTAATAACAACTATTAAGTAGCAGTACTATTTCATGATTATTAATCTATTTTCATGGTTAAACCACAAAACTGTATTTTTTAACAGTTTCGATTAAATGAACTCGGAAACTGTGTTTGAAATTATGTCTTAATTAAACCAATATATAGAATTGTTACTTTAAATAATAAAAAAGTAAATATTGGCTGTCTTGTACGCACCAAATAAATTTCTGCAAACACATAAAACATATAGTTTCAAAGTAATTCACAATTACAAATTGAAGGCTTAACCGAGAAGTGTTTTCCCTTTTTTAGATATTTAACAGATATTTTAGAAATAAATTTAATATTTCATAGAATTTAAAACTTACATAATAGCTATTGAGATTTTTATATTTATTTCACTGATATCTTAATATATGTAGGTCCCAGCTGAAAGTTTTTTCGTTTTTTAAGTAACTGAAGTAACATCAAATATATTTGTAGCATACAACAAAAAAGATGTCCGCAAGCTTATTTACTGCTGGGTAAGGTATCTAAAGGGATTTGAAGCGGCAAAGGAGATTAATGATACTTTGGCTATTAATGAAGCTATGGCTAATCTACGAACCTGCCAGCGCTGGTTAACTCGTTTTAAAGATTGCAATTTGATGTTGATGACAAGGAATGGAAAGGAAGACCAAAGCTGGACATTGATGAAAACATCAAGCAGTACTTAAAAGAGATACCGAGAGCTACTCCATAGTAAATTACGATAACCATGGTGATCTGTGACTGTGAGAGAGCATATTTTCGCGCAAACAAAATGTTGGGCAGGTGAAAATACATCGAAAGTCCGGAACGTCTTAAAAAATTAAACCACAGAAAATAATTACTGTTTTCTTTTGTGACAGCAAAGGAATCATCTAATGGACTATGGACTCTGCGGTATATTATGATCTGGTGCAGCAACTAAAAATTAATATATATTCGAAAAGAAGACGATGCTTAGACAGGGACACTCGGCATCAACATTCTACAGGACAACGCGCGCTTTCACACTTCTCGAGCTACCATGGAGAAGCTCCAAGAAATCAAACTACCGTGCATCCCTCATCCTCCGTATTTACCGGACTTAGTGCCCAGTGATTACTATTTATTTGCGTCAATGAAATCTTATTTCAGTGGAAAGTGCTTTTCTGATTACGCCGAAGTCAACGCATCTATCGAAAACTTCATCGACCTCATCAACGAAACTTTATTCGCAGTTGGGATCAATATGCTTCTGCAGCGATGGAATAGGTGTGTTGAGCTGAGGCAGATAGTGATTATTTCTAACCAATGTTTATGTGATGTGCTTCATTTAACTTATTTAATTTTATTTAATTCATTCATTTAATTTATTAAATTACAATTATATTCAAATATGTTCCAATTACAAATATATTCTGTTACTTAAAAAACGACAAAACTTTCCGCTGGGACCTATATATTTAATAATAATCAATTCGTCACAAATTTCTAAATGGATTATATTCAATTTGAGTTGATAAATAATTTATATGAAATTTTGGTAGAGATAAAAGTAAAAACTATCAGTTTCATTTCAGACTATAATAACAGAGACGTATAATGCATTTATTTATTATAATAAAATTGCAATATTACCCGCCAATTTCATATTTATTGTACCTGAAGAGAGGACATTGTTATTTCGACGAAACGTTTTAGGCAATTAAATATATTCAAATTTAGTGTTGATCGTTTTTTCTTTATTTCAACAATAAATATATTTTTCCTTTAAATAGCTGACAATAGATTTTTTGCTCAAAAGCGTCTACGGACAAAATTAATTTTACAGTAATTATTTCTTGATGAAAGTAATCTAGTCTGCTTTGATTGACTATTTGATCGTCACTATTATTGTCTTCTTCCTAATTATTAACCATTTATAAGTATATATGGACACTATTGTATAAGATAAACAAGGGAAAAAATAATTATCGACGGAAAGACATGTAAAAAGAAATATGCAAAACATGATTGTAAGCTTATGTGTATAATAATGTTGTTTCTATATATCTTCAATTGATCTTTCATTTCTAAACTATAATAGTTTTTCATTTACGAAGAATGTTAAATGTCACTATATATATTAAATTTTTGCATTTTAATTTAAATGTTATGTTTTAAACATAGAAATAGACTTTGATTTAATCTCACTTTACGAAATTATTTAATGATATAATAAATGGTTAAGTCTATTTATATAGTTTCAATTGATTCATACAAATGTATTGTGCATTATTTATTTAAATATACATTATTAAATTAATGATTAATAATATTTTATAACCATTCCGAATATTTGAATTAATTTGACAGAATAGTAATCGACAAATTTGCTTTATTATATCATCAGCAGGATTGCTAATCAGTACCTACATGATTATGCTATATATAAATGTTTAAACTATTTTGTGTGGGTGACACTCAAACACTATAAGAAGAACGGTAAATTAATTATTCTATAAATTTTAAATAATGTAGCGTAGTTGACAAATAATCAGTATACAATAGGTATGTAAATGACATTTAAAAAGTAATTTTATGCGTAGATAATTTTTGGTTTAGTTTTATTTTAAGTTTGTGTAGAGATTTTGTGGAACAACTAAAATGTTTTTTCTCGTTAAAACATTTTCTTGTAAATAAATAAATATATTATATTAAATCAAATCAAATCAAAATACTGACGCAACTTTCATAAATTATTATATCGGCAATTTATATGCAAATATCTTCTTGAGTTAACTTAATATTTATTAGGGAATATAATATATCCTTTAAAGTATATAACATAATCTCAATAATTCGGAATTAAGTAACCTACTGTTTATTCCGCAACATACTTTAATTTATAGATAAATATGTAATATATAGATATTATAATCTTTTCGGTTTCAATAAAGGAATTTGCGAGATAATCAGATTTTTGATGTAATATTCATTAAATCATGGCAGAAATTCCTTTCCCATTTAATTTAGAAGATAACATTCTTTAAGGTAATCGCTCTCTATATAGCTAAATTATTTGTAAGTCGATTTTTAGCAAACGGGAAGCAGTAATCTACACTGACAGTCTTTATTAAATATTGACAATTTATTCTGAAGAAGTCAAAAGAAATTTGACACAAATCTGTTTTTCAATGTTGGTGATAAACCTGATAACATAACTAGTCACAACATATGTACGCAACTGTAATATAACCAATCGCTAGCAGTAGACATTTCTTGTGTGTTACCTTTAAAAATTCAGAACAATGTGTTCATAATTGATGTGTTCATATTAACAAAGGCGATTTGCGATGATTATCTTCTCAGTTGTTTAGTATTCCTGCTTTACATTTTACGATATGCAGATCTTTATAGAAAATACGAAATAAAACTGGATTTGGATTTAAAAAAATCACACTTCAGAAAATTATTACAATTTCTTATAATTTAAATATACGCTAAAAGAGTTTATTAAATATATTTTATAATCTACGTAATAGAATAATTGTACACTTTTCTATTTATGCTCACTTGTTTAATTATACTGCATATTGCAAATCTCATTACTTCAAATAACTTGTGTAAGTAATCTTTAAAAGTTGATTTTTAAAGTTCGATTGAATTAATTTAACTACTTTAAAACTATATCTACAATTTTTTTTTAAATTTGATATTAAAATAAATTATATGACACTTTTTATTAATAAAAAGGGTGTATCCTAATAGAAATTACATTATCCTCATTAATGAGGACAGTTTGAAAGTTTTACTATTTTTACTAGATTAAACTAGTTTTAAATTATACATGAAGTTTACATAATAAAATGTCTGAATTTTTTTTAATGAGCCATTTTTTCATTGCATAAAATGCTTGTTTGTATATTATCATCCCTATATTATTGCATTCCTTAAATATATAAATATATATGTATATATACTTCCTTACTGATCTGAAGATAACTTATAAGTAATTTTCCAATATATAGATACATATATACATATACATAAATATTTGTGTGTTTATTATTTTCTAATATATTTACTATACCAAAGAACTAACAGCTCTTAATAATTACATTCTTACAAGTCTTAGTGATCAAATTACTTCCACATTGAATTATATAATTTGAATCTAATTCTAAATAAATTTAATATGTTATAATATTACATTAATTGTTGCTTTGGTACATTCAAACAGTATTAACAAGTTATAAAAAATATGAGTCACCGTTCAAACCGTTGAATAATATATACATATATCTGAAGAAATAGTATATGTGTATTCTTAAAAAAAGAAATTAATCACAAAATTGGAAATTTACTATATCTTCCGAACTTTCTCACTCATTATGAGCCCATTGTAAGAGAGCACAATTGAAACATGTCGACCATACTCCTTGATAACAAGTTAAGATAATGGTCTAAACAAGAAATGTAAAGATCCATTTATCCGATATTATTTTAATTGCACTAATTGTCTCCATTAAGAGAAGTATAACTCTCACTAACTCCACGTAAATAATTGGGCTTTCTAAAGATTCAAATGCCATCAATAGCATAGAAAGTTCATCATACAAATGAAGTATACGTCAAACTCAAATATTCATCAATTCATCTAGTATATACATACATATGTATGCATATTTCAATATAAGAGGTACATGTAGTTTTCTTTAGAAAATCTGTAAAGTTAGCTATTACAAGTTTCTTTACTTAATATTATTAAAATAATGTCAAGTTTCCTGTCTATAAGAAGTATTCTTTTATCTTTTTATTTTAGACAAAACGCTAAAATTGGTGAAAATAAATAAATTGTAATAATATTCCTCATACTTATATTTAATAAGCAACAAATTACACATGAATTTCCAGCTTGAGGTATAACTTATCAAAAAATGTAATGCTTAATTAATTATTAGCATTGAGTACTACAATCTGTTACCACGTTCCTTTTAGAATTATACAGGTTTTCATAATATTCATATAAGGTGAAAGTCTTACACTAAATATATAGAAGTAAAATTATATGATTTTGTTTTTGTTTTTAGGAGATTTTATTTTTATGTGCTATACAAATATATTTTGAATTTAAGAATGTTTTAATTCAATGACTTGGGCTAATAATTACCAAATTACTTCAGTAATACAATTATGTAATAAACACATTATTATTATTAAGCTATACGAAATCCACATGTTTCTGCTATAGAAATACTATTAAATTAATTATCTAAATTAAAATACAGAGAACGTCTATAATTACACAATAATGTTATGAGACAATATATAGTGCGACGATCGGTACATGTAGAGAGCTAAGCGTTTTTATACACCTCATGTAAGAAACTTTCGCAAGTGTATGAATTTACAATAATATTTTAAACACTAATAATGCAGCCATCGATAAATTCACTGTTTATATTTGATTACACTATAATGATACGATGGATTCTACATGTATACTATTTCATATTATTAACTAGCTACATATATTTTGAAGCGCGTGTAATTACATAAACTGTGTACACAAATCGTGAGCTAATAAATATATTAAAATATAAATAAAATATTGTAACTGTTATTTTATTGTTAAATTGTTATTCTGACTAATATATTTATATTAAATGTTTACACTATCATTGATATTTTTATTAACTGACTAATTTCTACGAAAATATTTCAATCATTGTCTAAATTATCTAGGACGTGTTTTATCTGAGTTTTTTTTAATAACAATAAATGAAAAACTTTATTGCTTCTTAATTAATGTTGAAACTCTAAAAAATATGGTCGAAAATATTCAGCATTATTTAAAGTTACATTACAAATGATATACACTTTTGATTGAGTGAATTGAAGATAAAAAATAAATAAAAATATATTATTTTATCAAATCAAAAATTATACATTTTTAATTATAAAAAGGAGAGCCAAAACGTATTGCAACATAGCATAGCTCATTTGTGACGAACGACATTTTTCGAATCATCAAGATATGTTATGTTTACAAGACATGTTTGCAAAAATATACAAAAAGTGAGAGATTCTCACTGTTCATCTATCTATCGATCACTTTTTGTATAATTTTGCTGATGATGAATCTTGATGATGATTTGAAACATGTCGTTCATCATAAATAAACTAGGTTATGTTCTAATACATTTTGAGTCTCCTCTTTATAATTAAAATTCGTTTTGTGAAGCCCCCGACTATTTCTCCATGATTTATTTTTATTACATTAACATTTTAATGTTAACATAGCAAAATCATCTAAACAAGTAAATGTAATTTTGAAATTATCTTATATGTTTAGGTATAACATACGGAAATATAATAGTTTAATAAAAATAATTCAAATATTATGGAAATTTCAACTTCAAAATAATAAGCATCAATCATTATTGATTATCGATTTATTTATTTACAAATAAATATACTTAATAAATTTATAGCCAAATTTTGGTGTAAAAATATAATTACAAATAAAGTTTTGTTCTTAATTGTATTATTTTTCACTTGTAATATATAATTGACTTAATTTTCATGTTTTAAGTCCGGTGAAATATATATTCATAAAATAAATCAATAGCAACTGTCTTAAGTGCATATCACCCTTCAATGCTAGTCAAAAATACTGACAGAAATAAACAGATTTTTCATGAAACAGGGATTAATATTTGACAGATGTAAGTAATCAAATCTTATCAACCAAAATTTCTAAAGACAAAATATCACTTTTCGTGAATACTTATTCATTATTATATTTGCGGATATATGTATTTCTGCAATGTGTACACACTTATGAAAAATAATTGAAAGCATCTGCTCAGATCTGCTATATTACATGAATAAATATGAATTTTATCGTCTTGTATGAATTATGTGACTTTAATTACGCAGACATATAACACAGCACTAACGGTCGGTACAATTCCCCATTACATATAAGGAAAACTAGAGAAAGTATTATTTATTAGTTAATTTATGCTGTAGACTGAGTATAAAAACATATTTATGTATGAAATCGAAGAGAATAATTCACTCTAATAAGTAATTTAAATAAGTTTAATCAAATTTAAATTGGGTTCAATTAAATTTTAAATTCTTTAAAAAATTGATTGCTTTTTTAAATTATTATAACCGGAGTTAGCTAGTAAAAGTCAAACTCGTTTTACTTGGACGACAGAATGAGTTTATTTCGAACACTAATTTCATTTATTTTAATGAGTTTTACTCTTCTATAATTTTAATTTTATAGGGCTCTTTAAACGGTTCTTTAAAGTATTCCAATTGAACATATACCTATATATATATAAATAATATATGTTCAACAATAAATATTTAGAGGGACTGTACTGGACTATGAGACAGACAGCAATCAATTTTTACCAGTACTTTTTTATCGTTTTGTCAAATTCAATTAACATCGTTTTTACATTAATAAACATATTTTCTATTATTAAAAAAAAAATCTTGTTTTTATGCTATACATTTAATTAAAATCATAAAAATAACAGCATTTACATTTCCTTCTTAAGTAATCCTCAAAAATATTTGTTATAATCTTTATTGTCTAACTATATCTAATTAAATCCCAACTTTAATAACCAAATAATGCAAATAGTCATATATTTATTTGAATTTAATTTAACTGAAAATATTTAAATGCATACCTCTGACAGAAGTGTATATAATCTCTATTCTCTACATTAGGTAAAACATTGTTTAAAGAAAATCTGGAAATAATTACTTACATTCACTTACAGACACATAGTGTGATTTACACTTTAGAAAGAGACTATACTACAACTTCCGATTGAAGAGATTACATAGAGTTCACAGGTTTTCAATTGCAATTTATATAACTTTCAAATGTAGCATATTGATTTTATGTAAGCTGAAATAGGTATAATCCTATTTTGTAAATAGCATTTGTTTATTGTTTACTCTGTAATGGCACTTTTCTTTGTCAAAATATAAACACACAAGTCTTTGCCACTTGGGTACATTTTCATTGCTCAAGGGAGATAAAAATGCAATTATACTAAATAAATGAAGATAAATCTTGTATTTATGCCGTTTAAAGGATGCCTATTTATTTATATCAAATTTCATAATTAGTTATTTATTTACTTTAAATTGCTTATAAAATAAATGATACATAAATATTTACAATTTCTGTATTAATTACCTTTACTAAGAAATAATAAAATTAAGCTTACATATTTGATTTTCATGATTTAATGTAATCGACATGCACTCCTAGTTAAATTTTAGATGTACACCTATTTCTGTCTACGATACAAATAGAGACATATGGTAAAAATTTGTTTGAACAAACAATATCCTCAAATAGTTTATCTATTCATTTAGTGAAATATATTTAAACGGACTTTTTTGTACTGTACATCGTAATTACTATTTATATATATTATTACTATTTATTTATTTATATACTATACATTAATGGCTTACTTTTCTCCATTTAACTAATCTGTGTAGTTTACACTATATAATTTTTTGTTATTAGGTCATAATATCTTTATATTTAAAATATTTTTGAATATTTATTAAAGCAATATTATACGGACACAATTTAACAATTTATTAGTTCATTCGGATAACTAACCGAACCATTGTTCGTCAGAGCCAGGATTCGAACCCTTCGCATAGACTGCCATTTAACAGTCCAACACTCTATCTTTTGGCTAATCGCATCTATAAATTTCCAATAAATTTTATATAAACTCCAGTGTAAATATTATTACACAAATATAATACTAAATAAATAATAAAACATGTTGAACTAATTTCAAAATAAACTTAAATGGATAGAAACATTTGTTTAAAATACCTATAATACTACTCCACAAATACATATATGTTCCCAGTAGCTATGGTTAGACATGCTAAAATCTAAACAAGTCTACCTTATATATATCACGGGAATGCACATTCTCTCTTATAAATATTTTATGAGCTTAATAATCAATTATTTTACAATTTCAATCATTATACAGTCATTAAATTCTTAGCAGTCACAAAATGATTATTTTCTTTTAAATTTTCCTGTTTTAATTTTTTATATTCTTAAAAACTATAAATTATATGTACCAGAGTAGAGAGTACGTAGTTTACCTTAACAAAATATTAATCAGTAAATGATATTAAATATGATATCATATCTTACTAATAAACCCGTCATTTTTAATAAATAAATATCTCAAATATTAAATAGGAACCTCCCTCCCCCTACTCTCTCTCTCTCTCTCTCGGGCCCATTAAGCCCCCCCCACCCACTCTCTCTCTCTCTCTCGGGCCCATTAAGCGCCCGACCCCCACCACTCTCACCCACTCTCTCTCTACCTCACACTCTTTAAGCCCATACATTTTTCTTGTAATTTTAATTGAAAAATAGAGCAATATAAGCTCCGTGATTGATTCTTAGAATTTAATTTACCAATTTTAACTCATATTCTTGATTGTAGAAAAAGCACCGTATAAACGCACTAATCTTATAAAAAATAAGCAAAATATTATTTTTTGTGAAATACATATTTCTTTTTAAAATTGACTAGTTTCTGATTTTTGTACTGAATAATGTCATGGAATAATTATAAAAGTATAATATTAATAAGTGCTTTTGCAAGAGTTACGAAAAAATTCAAAATATAGGTAATCATTTTTTTATTATAACTACCTACTTTTTTTCTTTTTTTTGTAATTTTTTCCCCATTTTTTTTCAATGAAATATATTACAAAGCATATTTGTACACTACATGCGAAGTTTTAAAACTTATAAGAAAGTCTAATGAGCCCCCACCTCCGGATATGGAAGCACAAAGAATCCTAATATTGATAGAGTTAAATGATTAATAGCGATTGCATTCATTATTGTGGTAACAACGTTTTATAATGCGGAAATTCCAAAATCATTCAAATAACTACATATATAGCTTAGCTTTCCCTTTCATTTATTTACGCAATATTTTGATATCGTGTCCCTATTATGACCCTCTACTGCAATTTGATCATATTTTGAAAACAATATGATTCTTGTCATCAGTTATGAATATAACAGAATTTTTATACAGCTAATAGTAGTATAATCATAAATATACGAATAAAATGAAGCCTCTAATAAATTAGATGTTAATGATGATTCTTAATAGATTCTTTATAAACAATTCTAAAAGGCAGTCAATTTTTATAAATATAGATACTGTAAGTATAAATAATTCCACAAATCTATATATCCGGATAAAGATTAGGCCAAAAAAATTTTTTAATACCTACATTTGCGCAAACTGACCGTTTATATTATAAAAAATGTGTTTTTATATTCGCCTAGTTTTTCTATTTAGGTACGAAAATGCTGTAAGTTGCTACTCTGTATTCTATTAATTTATTTACATTACATATTCCTGGTTAACAGTCCGTGTCTTCAATTCCATACATTAACGCACATCTAGAACTATAGTTAATCAACCCGAAATCGGGACATGGAACGGAAGAAGGAAAATATATAGAAATGGACTAATTATCGCATAAAATATACGAGGATATTGGAAATAAGAGACACGATTATCACGGTTAACTGAATAAAAATAGAAGCTAAGAGGATTTCATTATACGTTCATTATTCCAGCCGTCTACATATAATAATAGTGACCTGGACCAAAATAAATACACCGCGAAAGTGAGAGGGAGAAAATAGCAATGAGCTCTGCCCAGCTTCAATTTAATGTATGAACCTCATTAATACAGCAGCTTAACACAATATTTGTTGCATTACAGAATGTTATTCATCCTAAATCTAAAATTATTAGTTAATAGAACGGAACAGGTCAACGTGTTCCTAAATTACGAGAGTAGCACATTAAAATATATTACATCAAAATTTAGCATTAGTTGAAGATTCGAGGAAGTTTTCAGATTTTAAATGTAAAAATCTGTGAGTATGAAGATCATTTATGTAGAAGATAAATCATTTTCCGCATCTATAAGTATGTCTAGTCATTTTATATTTATATATATACTTATATATATATAAGTAATATATTTTAAATTTTAATATATAAAAATGTATAACATTGTAAATAAAATTCCGCGTAATATACCCTTCTAAAACAGGTTATGTAAGATTTCAAAAATATTCTTGAGAAAATGCAAAGATTAATTTAAACACAATTTATAATATTTGTAATAAGTAATTATGTTTTCTTGCTAATGTAATTGTTTAAATTATTATCCGACATATTGTCGAGTATAGATAATATTATATTAGATTTCCTTATTATTATTAATCAAATTTAAAAATGAATTAAAAATAAATAAGACAATTATATAAACTTAAATAAACAGTGCCGTATATTAACAATTAAATATCAACTTATTGCATACAATGCACGTTTATATATATATATTGCATGTGCTTTTGTATAATTATTTGCATTTTTGTCAGTAAAATAGGATTCACACGAAAGTTAATGGCCTAATAATATATTATTTACGTCTCCCATTTCAGTTAATCTAACAGATTATTTGACTTTCATTTCTTGTTATAATAACCTTTATAATTTATAAGAAAAATGTTTACAATTTACGTTTATTTTGTATTTTAGTATATAAATTTTATTCATAATGTTACGATTTACAATTTTATCACATTTCTGAAACACAGTTTTATGTGAGACTAGAATTTATTCAATTATTCATCTTTGCTTTTATTTCTAATTGGTTATAAATATCATGTAAGATGTTTTGTTATTTATATTCATTAAAACATATAACCATAACTGTTAAGCAGTATTTTTTACTATTTTTATTATTTTTTGTATACCAATATAAATAAATAAACAAAAACTTTCAAAACGTATAAACACATCCACTGCAATAATCAAACTTTTTAAGGCTTATAAATATGCTTGCAGTATGCAGATTTAGAGTTTTATAATTTATAATACAATATTATATCTAAGATATATTTAGGTACATGTTTATATATTCTTGTATTCTTGTTAAAGATAGTACAAAATAATATTTCTTTTATATTTCGCAATTAAAATTAACTCAGATTTCATTTGAAACAGTTTAATGTTCCAGCACACAATTAAAAAATCGTTTCTTAAAGATAACTGACTATTTAGTGATATGTACCTATATTCTGTTCTGAGTCAGAAAAAATAATTAACGGAGGAGACATTCTATGTATGCTTATTCAGAACAGTCTGAAGATCATTGAAATGACATAACTATTGGAGCAACAGCTGCAGGGCAGAAGTGAGGTACATTATTTCGAACGTAACAAAATAGAACAAAGAACTTACATATAACTGGCCAGTTGAAAACTTAAGAGTAGTTTAGATAATGTGGAATTTGCCAGCTGTGGTACTGACATACAGCTATACTGTAAAAATTGTGATATAACAAGATATTGAGAGTGTTTTATGACCCTGTAAGCATCGCCATTAATATCATATAATAATATCTCTCTTAAACTTGGTGGGTATTTAGATATTATTTAAATTCTATATTCTAAAAGATTTATACTTTAACCGTCATAACATTAAAAATTCTTTGGTGAAATTAAAAGTATGCGATTAATATATTTTGTTGAGTTTTTATACTTTGTGAATTATCCTTTTTTGTTCAAGGTCATTATTTTATGTAATACTTTTAGTTGCATAGTTTTTCAATATTTGAAAGCTTTTATGAATGAAAACGTTTAAAGGTAAGGAGAAATTCATACAGCAATTTTACTTGTAATCCATAATTTCTAATTATATTTAGAATTACAGATATTCAACATTATCGATGTAGTTTATAATAACGGTTCATACATTTATGGATATTCAATTATCATTAATCAAATTATTTATGGGTTAGGATATTATTGTATGAACTTATGCAGTCTAAAAAATATTATTCTCTACTTTGTAAAATTATCTTTCAAAAATCATAGATCAAATGTTCTGATAAAAATCATATATACAAAAATATAACTTAATATCGATTGAAGTCACCATTTTTCATACTAAAATTATTGGGAGTTAATTGTTAAGCAATTTGTTAATTAATAAAAGCAGAAAATACGTCTAACTTTAAGATTAAAACAATTAGATAAAATGGAATATGAATTAAAACCAGTGTCATGGTTACAATTAAAAGAATGGACAACAAGAGTGTTGTTGAGATTACAGTTAACAATAGCTGATTTCCAGATTATTGTTAATTGTAATCTCAACAACGCTCATCTTTTTAATTGTAACCATGACAATGATTTTAATTCATCTTCCATTTTATATCATTGTAGTAATCATAAAATTAGACGTGTTCTCGAAGCTGCTTTTATTAATTTCCATAAAGATAACTCTCTCAATTTAAACGCTGAGTTTTTAAATGTTAATGGCAGTACCTATAGGCAAATGTCTTATTAATTCCACTAATTGATCTTAACGCATTCCTTTGTATATATATTTATTAATTTCATAATGTTTGTTATGCATCTTGTTCATTAACGCTCATCTCTCTATATATATAAATATTTTATTTCTCTTTTTATCCGTTTTGACCATGAATATGATTTGAAGTTATATCGAAAGCTCGATCCCTTTTTTATTAATAAATTTATCTTATTAAAATTGTCAAGTGATTCTTATTCATATAATACATTGTTATATAATAAGAAATAGTAAGCAGAATTCATATCATTACATAAAACCATAATTATTACATTAAATAAAACAGAGCATAGATAGCAAAGATAGCACAATTGTTTAAAAAGTTATTAATATATACACTTAACTAATGAAATAGAAACCTTTTTTGATGAAATATGGTTAATAACAAAAGAAAAATTAGTGTTCATTATAATAAATATCGATTAATACAAGCATTACTGTAGAAATTACCTCAACCGAGCAGTTATTATCATTTTGTGTAATATTAATATGTATTACCATATAAGGAGCCTTACCTCGAAAGATATTATTGAGAAGCGTCATGGGTAATATGAAGACAGAGACCAAGAAATCCGCGACACAGAGGTTGCAGATGAAGTAGTTGATGACGGACCGCATACCCGGATTGCGCAAGACCGTGAGTACGACAAGAAAATTCCCGACAATCGCCATGACAAAAATGGCCGCCGAAGCTAAACTCAAAACCACGACGAAAGGAAATGGCTTGCTAAATGGATAACTATCTACCACTGGAGTAGAATTCATCTTGTCTTTTCGTACTGAATCGCAAGGTGAGAGGTTAATACCAACAAAAAAGGAGTTCCTGGTATGTAAGTAAAAGTACTAACCTGAAGCAAGGAAGCAATTAGAAACGATTCGATGAAAAATAATGTTGTTATTCAATTTATCGAAATCTAACCTCGTTGTTAACCAGGGGTATATACGTTTGGTTTGCACGATAAAGCCGCACGTAATGTTTTCAAAATCTGTTTTTGTTAAGAAAAATCAAAATAATGAAGTTTGCTGCTTTAGGGAGAAAATAGTTTGAGAAATTGCTAACCTTTTGATCACGCACGTGTGCTCAAAGAACTTAGCTGATGTGTTCCCGTTCTGCTCTTTTTAGATGTTTATTGTCTTTCTGACTCTCTTCCCTATTATTCTTATTCTTCTTCCCTGCCCCGTCACTATAGCACAAACTCTAGGTAATTCCAACTTTACTGCGATTGGTTGAAAGAAGTTTTGGAGTACTACTTCTAGAATTGCTCGATATACCAATTAGATTCAGCCTATAAGGTAAATTTCATATACTAAGGAAGAATTTAGCAATGAAATGTTTATTATATGACAAGGAAAATTATGTGCTATATCCTACCTGGCTTTCTATACCTAATATGATACCAGGAGCATAAGATATTTATTTACTAACATGGAAGTAAAGGCCAATTTTTCAGGAAAATAAGTTTTATTAATATTGAAAGATATCATAGAAATTAGAATTACAAAAGTAAAGATTTTCTTTCAAGATAGTATTATGTATTACATTTTGTATGTATGTATGTCAGTTTGCTAAAAATAATAGCCGGATACTTTGCTTTCGTTAAGATAGTTGTTTGTGGAGAAGAAAAGAAAAATAATACCCATCTTATTATAATAATTTTTTTGTATATTTCCGTCAGTAAGTGAAAGAAGCACTTTGATCAAATTACCTTCATCTCTTGCTTTTAATATCACTATAATGAGAGCAGCACGAAAATTTATGTGAAATATAAAGCTAAACAACAAGAAATGTATATTGGCATAATAGAATAATATACTTACCGCTGTTTCATAGGCTTACTATATTTAAGTATCAATCTATTGTTAAAATTGACTCCAATAATATATACAACATGTTATGTAAATATATGTATATATGGTATAAGGAAGGACAAAAGACGTAATATATAATTAATTTTATAGTCTTTTGTCATTCCTTATATTATACATACCATGACGCAATGAATATTTCTAATATGTATATGGTTTCAATAATTATAGTGAAAAAAAATCTATTCCATTTATTTAAATATTATCCATTAATATCCATATATTCATATATCCATTAATTATCCATCCATTAATATTTAAATATCAATAATATAAATTCTCTAAGTCTAATTAAAATGCTTTACATGATTTATCAATTATACGCATCTGCTAACATTATATAATGTACACTACATTTATTCCAGCTTAATATATATTATGACCTAATAATTAATATATATTACAGAGCAAAATATGTTCTTAACTAACAACGCAGGTTTATTTTAAATATGACCAGATTTTAAATATTTTTTAATTTAAACCATTTCAAATAATCATGCTACTTTGTATTGAAGCTTGAAAATACTATTTTTTAATTTCTTAATAAACTCTTACTCCAATAAAAATATTGGCATAGCTTTTACACGTTTCTCAAGACCACCGAAAACAAATCAATGATTGGTTAATTTCATTGTTATTATATTATTATAAAATAAAAGCGTGTGTCTGTTGTCCACTATAGGTCAATAAAATTCTCTTTAACACAAACAGTTGTTCCAGATTTGAAAAGTGTTTCAAGATATGTGTCTCAAAAGAAGAAGTATGATGATGCGGCTTGAGAAAATGTCAGTTTGGGTCTATGTTATAGCAAGTTCTTGAACTGCTCATACGCTTGAAACGTTTACAGGCAATGCAGGTAGCACGTTTCACTAGTGGAGGGTGCATGGAAAATGAGTACTTAATACCTAAATGATTAGTTTTGTCAATATTCATATTGTATTTATGAGCGTTTAGAGGGAATCTATATAGTGTGAATTTTGAATTTGAAATGTTGTGTTGTTTTGTGTTGCCTAGAAGTAATCAGAATAATTTTATTATTCACAATAATAAAAAGTTTTATTGGGTGAAGATAAAGTTGAGAAATGTGGTTTCCGTGATCATTGGAATAAGAAGTTAAATTTTATTCATATATACCGTATGATAGGTCAAAGCAATGAATTTTTAGAAATCCTAGCAAAATAATTTAGTATATTCAAATAAGGATAAAATTAGCTGATCAATTATTGTTAAAGGTATAATGATTAAATATAACATATTTTAATCTATTCCTATTTCTAGATTTCAGATGGTGTAATTATGAAACTAGAGTTTCTTAAACTACGTAGCATTTCGTATAATAACGTTTGGTATAATCAATTGTTCTCGGATTTCGGATTAAGCGCACACTTTGAATGTCACTGTGTCGCATTTATGTAGCATAAATTTAAACTATAACAATTATAGTTTATTATACAGTGGCGTAGCTGGCGGTGGGGTATCTCGGGTAAATACCCGACCACGTTTTGGGATAATTTAATTTTTGCCCTTTGCAAAATCAAAGTATGACTAGAGAAAACGACCTTTTCACAGAAAAGTATGAGTAGAGAAAACGACAGTAACAATACTTGGAAGTTTGACATAATAGAACTCAGTG
>JAYRBW010090748.1:0-21420 GCA_036023295.1 Invenusta paracnida
TATCGTGTGGTATAGTTTAGTATAGTATAGTATAGTATAGTGTCGTATATATAGTATAGTATAGTAAAGTGTGGTATAGTATAGTATAGTATAGTACAGTATAGTATAGTATAGTATAGTACAGTATAGTATATAGTATAAACATGTCCTTTTAATAAGATTTAGAAATCAATATTTCTTACTTTATCAAATCTATTGTGTTCAGAATAACTTCAGTAAATGTTTTTTTATATTCTTGCTATACATTCTTCTTCTTTCTAATCACAGTATATATTATGTTTAGCTTACTATAATATTAGTTATCAGTAATTTGTTTCGATGTAGCGATAAAGCTGATTACTCTGTGTTAAGATTATATTCTCTGCCCTCAAAATTATGGCTTAAATATTATATTTTGAGTGTATCACTGTTATTAAAATCAGTAATCGAATATGACTTACTTAAAATGTTTTCTACATTATATTTTGTTATATTGATCTGCATTTGAATTTATTTCGAAATAAGTGTATTTATAACAAAAATTAAAACCATCACTCAACGATATACATATACAGGCAGAATTGTATATAATTTAACTCATCCCAAACCTATATATACTTAAAGTTTTTTATGATATACATAGTATATAGCAGCTGGAATTATAAAGGAAATTGGAATACAGAATAAGTTTTTTTCTGTAGCTCCATTTCCATAAAGAAGAATACTATGAAAAAACTGGTTAGGCTGCACGTTTGCACTGTCTGGTAAGAATTATATGCTTGTAGAGATTTAAAGATATTATACCGTTCACTGATTTGGGACAGATTTAAAGCATTTTTGTATGATTATTTGTTTCCCGTAGCCTGCGTTGTCGTGCCTGTCTTCGTGAGATAATTAGACGATGTGATTTGCACTCATTTCTGAGCCCAATGTTCCTTGGTGATATGGGCAATTTAAATTTATTAAATGCTTAGTTTTTATTTTTAAATGTTTAAGATATATACGACATATACTATTTTATGAATAGCTATACAATATTTCACTGGATCAAACAGGATATGATGATTCGAGATATAATTAAGTTGTTATCCATCTTTTGGAATCTTCGAAAACAGTTATATCTTAGTTTTCTTTTTTGATTTAGTATTTGAACATAAACCATAAATCGAACAATTGTATCTTTAATTTTTCTTAATTAATTTATATGTATGTATGAGTACACTAATAGGCATATTTCGGCTGTATAGTTTATTTAACTTTTCTTATAAATAATAGTTGAAAACAAAATTGTAAACTTTTTAAAATTTGTTTTACCTTATATGTATTTATTTTAAGTTTATTAAGAACATAACTCATTTATAGAATATTCAAGTATTATATATTAATTACTTGAGGTCAAATATAGGTTTTTAGTTATAATTTATCTTATCCAGGGACAATTAACGCCTATCGTCCTATTGGTTAGATTGATTACTTAGTTTTAGTAATTGATCCCCAATTAGTGAATAGCGCAGTCCACGTATTTATAAGTACAAAAGAAAAATTGAATTATTTTAATATATATCATAGCTTTATAACTTCTATATTTATAAATGATGGTTTTCTGTTCAATTAGTTAACTATAATTGTATATATTAAGATATATGTATTATTTATGGGTATATCACATTCTGTATATCAAATTTGATAAATAAATACACTGTGCAAATATATGTTATATATATGTAATAGTTACACTGCAAGTTTCAAATTAATCACGATTATTCTTGACTTCTATAAAACAAATTTAAAGTAATGTAGGACTAAAAACCAATCAGCCGAGCATTTTGCTATTTTGGGGGTTAATAAGCAAGTAAGCATCTGATGGCCTCTAAATGTGCAGTCATGAATAAGTATATTATGAAACAGCTTGAATATTAATTAGGCAATACATAAATTCTCCCAGCAGAGTAAGTTGCCGTTTTCTTTTGAATTGAAAGTTAGGATTGCGGAGATCGACCCATTATGCAATATGATAGAGAGAATGACTAAGTTTATCATGGAATTATTCGCCTGAAATATTCACAAGAAATAATCTGATATTTATCAATCGATTCGGTGACTATTTTTGTTCAATCGGTAGCGCTGCCCTGTGCACCTCGAATGGTGTATAAGATGCTTCTCATAAGTGCAACAGTGTCTTCCTATAGCTATACAGTCATTCCAAGGTGACCGGATGCCTCAGAGTACCTACTCACTGGAGTTAGTGGCGGAGTATTGGAAGATTCTATTTCTGTTCTGTTGCATTGTCTGGCCAGAGAAGCATATTCAACAACGAGGAAATTACTGTCCCTATCCTGTGAATCTAGTGACCACTCTCCTCGCCTCTCTCCTCCCAACCAACAGACCAAGGCCATCTCCTGCGCATCACAATGGGCGGCAGCATTACTCGTCTCTGGGACAAGCCCTCCCCAGCACCCCTTCCCTCCCCAGCTGGCATTCAGGTGAGCGAGGAAGTCCAACTTCTCCCAGTGGGTCAGGCTGTCCTCTCATTGGTCAGCTTCCAGCGTGGCAATCTCCTATTGGCTGTTGGGCAGCATGTCATTCGCTCGGTGAGACGAAGTTATCTACCCACGTGTCATCACTACGGATCATGTCGGTGAGTTTGAATTCCAGATATCCAATCAGAGGCCAGTATTTAGATGTGACCAATCACGTAACTCACATAACTTTTATTTGATAGGTAGATGTTTTGAATAATACAAAAATATTACCAAATTTTTCTAACCGCTACGAAAACAACCTTTATGTATACTGCTAGAAATAATAAAAAACATTTTATGGTTATAAGTAAATTGGCTAAGTTTATGTTACGTTTTGACTTCAATGTTTTGTTGAATCTTGTTCATATAAAGTCACACAAAGCCGTTAAGTTAGTAGGCATATTTTAATCACTTGATACTCGGGCATTTTAAGATTGTTATGTGCGGCATTGACTTGTATAGTTTATGAAAATAGTTTTATGCTGTGCTTCTACATTACGACGATCAACAATTTATCTTCTGCTTTTTATACTTAAAATTGTAATTTTATAATTGTGTTAGTTTGCGTGATAATACTAACGTATATAATATATTATATTTAGTGAATATATCTGCCACTATATTTATAATCAACTATTCTATTTGATTGTTATTAAAAAAATAAATCCACTTGGTGTTTTATGTTCTACCATCAATAAAACAATTCCATTTATA
This sequence comes from Invenusta paracnida, assembly GCA_036023295.1. NCBI lineage: Eukaryota > Metazoa > Platyhelminthes > Proseriata > Coelogynoporidae > Invenusta > Invenusta paracnida. The sequence goes on from JAYRBW010090748.1 coordinate 3,216, forward strand.
ATTGTCCCCTTATAACTTTAATAACGGAACGGAACGTGAATATATAATTCGAATAGACGGATTCGATGTTTTAAATGAAAGATTCGTGCATCATGAGTGTTGTGGAGAGCCCTCTGCTTAACTAATACTCATAAGAGGAAGACCAATTACTGGATAAAGTAATTAGTAGGAAAGGAACAAGGATCACTCTCGTCTGGGGGTCTTTGCAATCATAAACCTTGACTCACTAAATAAGATGTTGGTACTTCAATTATGAGCTCTTTGGCAGTGGGTTTCTAGCTTACCCAGAAACAAAGGTTCGGAAAACTGTCATTTTATTATTGTTTTACGGATTTCATTTTAATACTTTGAACCGCAGTGGATTAATCTAATAATTGTATGTTTTTTATTTATATATTTTTATCTAATTTACCAATGGATTTGACAAATTAAAAGTCAGGCAATGTAGGATAGTATTTGTTACCTATACCCAACATGCTTTTATAGTTTAAACGAACAGCATTGTCAGGCAAATAAGGAGATAACTTTATATATTATATATATTATATACGTTGTACTATTTTTCCTACATTACAAGAAACATATTTGCAGCTAAATAGGCGAGTAAATATCTCATTTGTATAACGGAGTGAATCCAATCCCGTTTGTGCAGTTATCATACATAAGAATTAAGACAACAAGATTGAAGAAGATTACTGATTGACTTCTGATAGATTTGTGAACAACTTAATGCCGTGATATAAAGGTGGCTTAATTGAACCTTTGTATTTGTCTTTTAGAACAATAAAATATTGATATACCTATGATGAATGCAGAGCTAACTGAGTCTTGTCTTATCGAGGAAATTAAGTATCTTTCAGTTTTACATGTATAGAAAAGACTGTTAAAGACATAACCGATGACATGTTTTTGATGCAACGTAGATAAGAGATGCGAATGAAATATGGTACACTTACAAGGCATTTAATGCTTGTTATTCGAAACTAATGAAGTATTTATGTGATAAAATTGAGAAGAAATAATGTAGTTTCGGATGCAAAAAAGAAAGCTTTGATGATAAGAATAATCAACAAACTCATAAATTGGCTCTGTATATAAAAGTTGTTTTCTTAAACTCTGTATACTGACTATTTCTTCATAAAATTAAGCAATCGTTTAATGGAGCAAATTGATTTAATAAAAAAACGTTATTTATAAATTGTAAAAACTAGTTTTTTCTCTTACAAAGTGGAGGGGCTTTTAGCTTTCCTATCATACTTGAGATGTGATTTGAATTGTTCTGAGGACCAAGAACATCAGAACACTGATATCTCCCTGATTTTCTCACAGACTAACAAGTTATTATATCTTAAAGATCCCCAAAATGCCAATATTTTTGGCACTTGTCTTCCCTGTATAGGTATAGTTTATTATTAGTTCTCTGCTTTTCATTGCAGCGAAAGATGGTGTATTTCAAATATATTGGGCTATTTTCATGACGATACTTTAAGTTGATAAAGTATTTGCCAAATCCACCAGTCAATGAGTGATGTCATTTGATCTTTCTGTTTCTTCTTTTGTCTATACTGTAGCACTTTTCTGACGCTTCTTATTTGATATCTTACATCATTTTGGACGTCGGGCAAAAATTCATTAAATAAAGATATTTTATTAAAAAGTCGTACTAAAATAATCGCATACCTCTGAGGTCGATAATTAAAAAATCGTAGTTAAAATTCGTAATTTAGTAAGTCGTAAAATAAGATCTTTCAGTTTAAACGCCATACTGAAAATGTTGTACATATTTTGACAAGTCTTTCTGTACTTTAATGTATTTTAATTCAATTATCATGAATTATTATTTTGAAAATAATAAGATTGTTAAAATACGACTTTGTTAATAATTAGATTGTTAAAATACGACTTATTCAATGCTACCTTTTGAATAAGACTAATTTTCATACGTATTTTCCATATAAGACTAATTACTTATTACGACAATTTCAATAAACATGCTTAAATACTATTTCTTAAACAAGTCGTTTTCAATATACGACTGAATTATGTACGACTATTTAATGTTTACGACTTTTCACCATGGATCCGTCACATTTGTAGTTCTCTTGTTTGTGCAATATACATAAATACTCTCATCAATTTAGAATGCTATATATATAAACGACATCCCATGATTTTCAGTGTCTGTTTTATTTCAATTTGACGAAGTATTTTTTATCCCATTTTTAAATCACTATATCAGACACAGCAATCGTAGAGGAAAATGTACCGATTGGACGCATTTGCTAAGGAACAAAAGTTCTATTTATCAGCTCGGATCATGATCAGGCATTTATGAACTGTTATGGGAGGTAGTCATAGAGAAAAAGAACAGTTAACAGTCAATATTGGTATATGAGAATAACTCTTACGAACATCGCAGAATTACATATGTATGGAATTCATTTTATTTTTTATTTCACAATTTATTCCGCACATAATCTGTAAACCTAAATATTAGGATTAATTTGTTAACTTGCAATCATTTGTAAACCTGCATTTTTATATTAAGTTCACAAATGAAATTTGAATTTTTAAATTTCTTGTTAATATTTTGCTCAAAAGTTCAGTTTGTCGTAAACACCGTTGTGCATCTAAATTATAATATTTACATTTGTTTTCCATTACCAATAAAAGCTACACAGCTCCAAAGGTGTAGAATGCGTTGTCTGTCTATAATTAGCTGACAGTTAGCCTTCTAGGTTCCTGCATAAAAAGCACACGAAGTGAGTTATAAAACAAACAAGGCACTAAACGATTGGGTTTCTAGTTCAAAAGACTCGAAATAGCACCTCTTCTATAGTCAGCCGATAAATGAAACAAAAGATGCGGGGAAGTACGGGGAGGGGACAGAAACAGGAAGGACATTGACACCTCGACTGCAGCTCGGCAGAAAGCTAATGCATCACCTCCTGGCCTAACGCGTCACACGACCCTTTCATGGGGATCAGTCAACTGGACCTTCATATCTACAATCTGGCCCTTGTTACGGATGCCTTCTTTCGTTCACTTGGCTGCTTTCTTTTTTGTATTTATTAAATGAGATTTTAAGCTTGCTTGGCTTTAATTCGTTCGGTGCGTTTTTGAAATTTGACTCCCCGACAAACGGGAGTTATATATATATATAGTACTGTTGGCAATCTCCAATAAGCTGTAAGCGCGCTTTATATGTTGTAGGCTAGATCTCTGGGAGTATTCTAAAGTGATGTGATACGTTTGTACTATGCTACACCACATGCTTGTCCATTGTTCAATTTTATATCAGGACATTTCTGGTTTTGTATTAATTTGATTTACACCTTAACGAGAAACGAAACACATTTCATATCTTTCATGAAAGAGAATTATAACACGAAACGTGCCATCGCAGAAAATATATTGATTTAAAAAAAATAGTTTATTACAACTATTTTGTACGTTATATAGATTATAAACGCGTTTGTAACAAATCAAATTGTTTTAGCTGAACTAAACGAATATACTTCATAATATAGAAATGATAAATTTAGGCCTTTGATAATTGCGTAGATAGTTTGCTTGTTAAAAGAAACTTAGTTGCTTTTATTTATTTTTAATGAATCTATATAGTTCACTTGTTGCGGTGTCAGTGTCCCGTATTTCTACATTGTATGTTAAATGACATATTCTTGTATTGTTCTACTTTTAGTTTTGATGTTTCTGATGATGAACACTTTTAAAATTGAAACACGTTTTAGTATAAAAAAGGACTCTTTAAGTCTATGTCTCGAAGATACGATGGACAAATGGTGGTTGTCGTTTTTAGATTAGAAAGAAAGAGAAAAAGACATCCGATTTAAATTACAAATTGATTGAGGTAAAAAGAAGGACAAATCGAAGCGTATATTTTGTGTAAATCTTCCTATTCCGTTTACTGACATAGGTTTCACCTTTTTCTTATGAATGAAATCGATAATGTAATTGAAAATGAATGTTTCTGCTTATTGATTTAAAGTAAGATAACATGAGTTGAAAATGAAATTTATCCTAAATTGTTTAATTTTGTTGATTTACTGTAATTAATATGCATCAATAGTATACGAAGCTTGTACATGTCAATAGCCGTTCATGTCAATTATGTGCGGACTCTGGATGTGCCTATACACGTGGGGATTTAGTTCATCTGTCAGGATTCCCGCCTTGAAACACGTCGCTTGACACATGTGCAAGTTCTAGGACAATAGTATTCGTGCTCTAGCTTATTGCTTCACAGGTGTAACTTCCAATCGTTCTGTTTGTGTGTTTGTAATCAAATGTATACGCTGAAGTAACAAGCTTCCTGCTTCTTCCTATAAATGGTATATTATGAAGGAGTCTATATTTGAATATGCGTGTGTTTTACAATATTAAAATGCGTGCCTGTTGTTTTCATTCTACTGTGTTATAGTTCTGACCATATCTAGAAATATTGTAATATGACTGCGTTAGCCTATAGAATTAGGCCTTAATGGATATTTGGTTATCTTTTGGTGTAGTTGATTATCTAAATGTGTGTATTATGTGACTTTTATACCAGAAACAACCACTTCAAAGTCGATGCATAAATAATATTTTCTTCTAATCATATAATATGACTGCTGGTCGGAGTTTTGGATGATTTCAAGAGTGTTTTTTCTCATTTTCAGGACTTGTTATCTTGCTGGTGTTGACTGTAGCTGGAATGAACAAGAACACATCTGTTATTACATTGGATCACGGTAAAGCATTCTGCCATTTATGCCCGGTTCAATATTACGATAAAGAGGATTAAGTCATTCAATAATTATAGTTGAAAATGATTATATTTTAACACTATATTTTCGCACTAATTAAACTTTTGAAAAAAACAACGCAATTATAAAAAATAAATAAAGTGACGCTTAAAGCAGAATAACCAATTGTGGAATTTTACACAGAAGTGAAAGTTATATAACTTAAAGAAATCAATCATTGCGCAATAATGTCAAACGAGAATGGATTATATTATTGAAGTAATGAAATCCTTTTTCCTTTAAGCAACCTTGCTAATGAAAGTTAATGTAACGCATAATTGGTATTTAAACACTTTTAGAAGTAATGTTATTATGTTTTTGATTGGTTTATTGCAATCATACTTTTAATATTACTATTCTTATTAATTCCCTTTATCTAATTTCACTAGATAGACAGATATATTTATCCCTAAAATAAAAGTACAATTAGTAAGGTATTAATTTACCTTTGCTATAATGCATGCATAAATTCTATTAAATATTAAATCCGTTTAATTGAGTGAAATGGCTCTTCACAGTCTAAATGATTGTCAACTTGTCTTCCTCGATCAGACCAAAGAACACCACCGAGAAGCACAAGATAGTGTACGCCTGCCGAAGCTGGACCAATGGACACTCCCAATCTCGTGAGTGCTCTTTCACTATAGCGTCTTCTTATCATTCTCACTCCGAACTATAATTGCTCTAAACCAGTTGAGAAATATCTGCTCCAAAGATTTGAATCCATGCTTAGTTTCTATTCTGATGTCAGAACGAAGTGAAATAAGTAGCCTTTAATGCGTTACAATGAGCGTTTTCCAAAAGTGGAATCATTAGGAGCGCTCTTCCTGCGTCGGGAATCATTGAACTTTTGGATCGAACGATTCTTTCGTCGGTCTTTAATTTAAAATGAAGCATAAAATGGAAAGATATACATTTTAAAACAAATCGATGTAGGCTTAATATTTTAAATGAATCGCTAAATAGTACATTACCCATAAACGAAGAAAGTAAATTTTATTCTTTAAAATTCAAACTAACAATTTCGTTGATATATAAATTCAAATTTATTTTCGCGCTTCGATTTGGACACAGAAGAGGCAGAGGCGTGTCGAGAATCAGATACGTGACCTACTTAACTTCTATGGTAACGCTGAACGATTCCGACTTGTGAAATGAATGATTCCTAAAGAGCAACATTGGAATCGTTAACGATTCTACTTTGAAAACGCTGAATAAGTTAGAATAATGAAATAAATATTCAACAAATCTGAAATGTTTCGATCAACTATTGGATCAATAACGTTTGATCACGAACACAATAATAGGATTTGTAATACTTTGCGGACGAAATCCTAGTTTTAGTATTATTTGAGAGTATTCTTATTCCACAGGAAAACGTCAATTGGGAGAGAATTCTTTCATAAAAAGACAGACATCAAAAACAAATGATATAATTTCCAGGTGTAGGTTTAGGTGTCGCCAATTTTGAATAATACGAATCAGATTAATTTACTCTCTCATAAATTATGACACTTTGTTAACATTTGAAAATTGAAATCATGTTTTTGACAGAAGGAAGTTCCGCTTCCTTTTATGAATAAATGAGAAATGTCATGTTTCTCCCTCTTTGTCATTAGTTACTGTAATAGTTTTATAAATCTAAATAGATCCACATAATAACTATACATTTTTAGCTACCAAAACACTCGTCTACAATAAATTATGTTAAAGAAAATTGGTTAAGATTAATATAAATAATGAAGATAATTATAACAACATTTTAGAATTTATACAATATTGGCAGACATAATTGGGTATAATCGTAAAATAATACTTAAAATGAAGAAAATGTTTCATTATTACCCAATTTCTTTTATTGGGTAATTTTTAGAGTTTATTTATAAAACTCTGTTTTGAGCCTTTCGAAACATATTAAACAAGTTTTAAAGTTAAATTAGACATTTCTTCTTCATGGCAACAGGTTGCTAAGGGTTCTGTGAAGGCCCATAACGAAGACACAATATAAGTTATATGCATTGTAGTTACTTTTAGTTACCCAATATCACATTTGCTGTTGGACTATTTGAATTTTCAGTTTAAATCATTATAAACCACCTTTATTTCAACATTTCTTGTAATTATTTGTGATCCTCAAAAGATCAGCCTCGTCGCTGCAAATTGTGTCTTTATTTTGTACCGTTCGAAAAAGACAAATTGTTGGTTAGCTTTTTAAATTTTGTTTTGATACGATTGTGCTTCACTAGCTGAACTAATCATTCGCTTATTATCAATATAAAGTGCTAAAAGGGGGTTTTGATATTTAAAGTCAAGACTGTTTTGCATCTTACTTCTGTAATTAACTGAGCTATTAGCAAAGTTTCACATCTAATAACAATCTAGTAAGTCACTGTGTTAGCTCAGTTGGTTACAAAAGTAAATTGCAAAACAGTCAGATTCATTTAAACATCAAAACCTTTTTTTTGTATTTTATTGTTAAAGTAACAATTAAACTGGAACAATATAATGTTATTACTGAGCGCTAAAACAGATTATTATATAGTTCACATGTATTGTATTGTTCATTATGAGCATTATATATTTCTTGTAGTCAATTACCAAACTTTTGTTCTTTTTGAATTATGCATGGCTGTCGAAGGGTCCAGCTTTCCATTTTTATTAAGCCTGGATAACGCATTTGTAGATTTAGATTAACAGAGATTTGTTTAATATACTATCGAATTTGCAAGTAACAGGAACCGCCTGTTTATCAAAATATGTCATTATCTTGCTTTTTCCGATTATAATAGGTATGCTGTTTTAATGGGCATTGCCTAAATATTTGTCTTATAGTTGTAATAATTACATTTGCAAAAGTGCTAAATAATCCAACATTGCTGTATATTTAAGGTCAAGTGTTTCTTGACATAACTGTATTTGTCGCAATTATGGTGTGAAGCAAAATTATGCAGTCCAGGAATGCATTCTTTGTATTTGCGCTATATTTAAAATAATTACAAATATACTTGGTTTCGAGTTTTATTTGTACATATATTTGTACATAATACGTTTTCAAGAATAAATGTGTAAAAAGCAGAAGCTGTAAGCTACTTAATTATTCACGTTTCATTTAAAAGAAGACGCGATAAAAACATTGAAAAACGTTTGAAAACTTATTCGATTCAGTCTTTGTATTCAAATGTATAGTATACCTGCGTTACTTAAGTTTTTGTTCAACAAAACTACTCTATTTTAAGAGTATACGCAACATTATTATATACATACAATATGCATCAGTATAGTATTAAGTTAAAAATTCAATTCCTTATTAACGAAACAAGGAAAAAAAAATCTATGCCGTGTGTGAAGATAATGTGTCTTATTAATAGTCGAAAATAGTAGCTCTGTTTGTAGTATTTATCTTTTTCCCATAATATGTGATGTAAATGAAGTACCCATTTTTTTATGAATTTGAGTACATTCTCACTGTTAGTAGGGAACTTTTCGATATAAAAATAGGTATTCTAGGGTCTTCCCAGGGCTTGCTTTCAAACCGATGACGCGTCTATCTGGCTAATTTTAGACCTCATATGCGTGTGTAGTGTCATAGGTGTTAACAATGTTCCTTAGTAACTCGCTCTCATGGATACTGGGTAGTAGAAATTGTAAGTTAATTTTAATAATTGACAGATATAACATTTATAGGCATTGAGCCTTTATGCTGCTATGTCACCGTTATTTAAAAAAAAGAATAAAAGTTCATAATTTTTAAATTAAATGTTTTTATGTAGAATCATTTTTAATAATTATTATGTTATAGTCTTAGCCATTGTCATGCAATGTTCTAATATAGAGAAATATTCTAATAACGCTTAAATCGCTTATTGGAACGATAACATAATCCTTATGAAGATAAAGTTAGCCTAACAAAATATTACTTGAGCACTTGCGTAAATTAAGTAATAATGCATCCAAAATATATGTATATATTATATTGTTAATTGAATTTTATACAACCATAAAAAAAGAACAAAGCAGAACTGGTGGCCACATATTTCGTGTATTATTATACAATACACATCCTCAGGCACAGTAAATTAATATTAAAGTATAGAGGCGCACAGAAAGATTGAATAAACAGTGATTAGTAAATTAGTGATAAATTAATTGCAAGAATTGACAACCAAACTTTAGTTAATTCTGGCCATTCATGTTTGACTAATTTACTAATTAACTAATCACTGTTTATTATATCTCTCTATGTGTGCCTCTATAATTTGATATTAATTTACCGTGCCTGAGGATGTGTATTGTATATTGTACGAAACATGTGGCTACCATTTCTGATTTTTAGGGTTTTGTATGATAAGCGTATCGCGTTTATATGTGGATATATTATGGAATAGGTATCTGAAAAGTGATACTGATAAAGAGGACTGTCTCTTCTCTGTGCTGAATAATAAATAACTGATCTCATGTTGTCTATATTCGTGGTTGGTTCTACCGTATATGAGAAGTGAAAGATAATGATCTTGATCGGCAGATACTAACTTAAGACTTACGATAACTTAAGATGACTTGTCGAATACTTGTAATGTTTTTAAAGATTTGCGACGACCCATTGTACAGACTTGTGTTTTTTTTACTGATGTGTTAAAATGTATAATCCACAATACTCATTAAAAAATCAACCAAATAAAAATATGGGAAAACACGTTTATTAACCGCGGTAAAACTGTAAAGACATTGAAGCATTTAACAGATTTTGTCAAATTTATTTTTCAAATTTTATGATACATATTTGTTTTTGAATAAAACATCTAATATTAAACAAATACAAACGACGTTTGGTCATTGTAATCTGCCAGGAGTAAAGAATCCAAGCTCGGTTTAACCATACTCATCCAGCATACACTTATAAACAATTGTAGGAAATAGTGAGGATTTCCTATATTTAGAGCTCGTCTTTCTCAACACATTGGCTGATTCTTTCGAGTCTTGGCTTGGATGGGCCTATTTAATGTTATCAGCTGGGGAATCAGGATTATTCGTCTTAAGACTGTATCTTCGGGGTGTTTTCCTGCTCTGTGAGTAGGTCTCACATCTCTCATAGGTCTCTAGAAGTCGTTCGTACGCTCGTCTCGTCTCTTCTCTTCTCTTCTAGCAATGATACAGAGTGCAGCTTTAATGTAGCGTATGCAAATGACTCTCCTCGAGATATCTTAATGACCACTACAGCCTGCTTATGCGACACCCAATTTCTCAGTTTTTTGCTGTCATATTGTATATCTTCATCATATGTACATATAATATACTATTGCAATCGAAGAATCATCCGTCAAGTGGACATATTATTATTCTGTCGTGGATTAATTGATTTCATTTCTGTGTATGTGTGTTGTGACGGTATTTACGAGCTCTCAAGAGTTTGTGGCCTGCGCGTACATTGACCTTTCTGTGGATCAAGAGTTTTAACAAAAATATCGCCTTCAATCTTAACTGCAATGAGGATTGAACTGTATTTATCTTTAAAAAAAGTATGAATAAAATTATTGGATTTGACGTACATATATGGATGGTACTTCATTTCGTTTTTAGGAAAACCCGATTCTATATTGCCGTATTTTCTTGTTCCTACTGAATTCATTGTATTATTGCCTAATAACAGTTGAGTTCTTACTTATACATCACATGTACTCTGATTGGCAAATCGTAATGGCTGTCAAAAAGGCTAATGACGAAATCATATTAGACGCTAGACTCATTGACCAGGAAAGCTCTATTGCATATAGTTGCAGGTTCCATAACTAATTCGAACTGATGAGAGGCCCGAGATCAATTAGTCTAGGGAGTCTTTGTATCCAAAATGATCACCCAACACGCTGTGTAATGCAGAGTATATAACTGTTGATTTATGCATACATGTTGCTCACTGTTCTTTTTATCAAAGTTGCGTAATCTCAACCAGAACTTAATTTTTACCAAGAAAATTGTAATTAGCGTAATTAAAATAAACAATTTAAGCCTGTGTAATAAATTGGAAACAAAACTTCGGTTATACGAATAATGTTGTTACTTTATAACCAGGAATGTTTGTAGTATATACCTGCTTTGCGAAAACGACATTTCATCATAAATATGAGTTTAATCAATAAATTATTGAGTATATATAAACTATGTATATTATATTGAATATTTCACAGTATAGTAAATGAATATGAACACGTTATTTTAATCTAAATCATATGTATTTCTATATTTATATTCCACAAGCCATAATGTTGGTTCCCGAACGTTTAATTTACAACCATATTCAAGATCACAGACTTTGCTAACTCGACGGGTATTATGTATGACGAGCTAGCCTTTGTATACCGGGTGACTTGTAAGCATTTATTTCACGAGTCAGAACACCCATTTATCATGACAGAAGCTGTAAATCTCAAATCGGGAGAATGTAGATGCCCAAACTTCCATAGTCTGTGCGATTAAATCATTTGTTAAAATAAAATCGTCTTCTATTATATATAATATTGAACACAAAATGTCATCAGTAAATATTCTGTTTTATATTTCTAGGTATATAGTTATATTTGATACAACCGAAAATTGGTTACTTTTGGAACTTAAAATGGTGCTTATTCTCTTTAATTCCTTTTTTAATAGAGTTTATTTTATATAATAATGTCGAATTCTTCTAAAAAAATATACAATTAATTATATAAATAAATACTTATTTGGGAACATATATGTGTTCTATACAAGAACATCTTGTATATATACGCATGCTTAGGTGTTGCACTATAATACTTGAAACATGTGTTAGTGCAATATTCATTGATTACATTTTTAAATCTTTTTATGCATATAGAATTATTGCGCATTTGCCTAAAGTATATTCATTAATCTTAAACTTTTCAGCCTTAAATGACATGAATGTTAATACATAAGATTTTTTAAATAATTTATTCATTAGAATAAATAAGGTGTTAATTTAGTTTCAGCATCTGTGCATGTGTAAAGCCATCGTTAGCATTGTCTATCATTAGTATTTATAATTTGCTCTCAGTTATGTAAGCCAAGTCCATTTCACGTGTCTGTATGTCATTTTTTACGTATAACCTTTGATCCAGTTATTGACTATACTGGACGTGCGCATATTGCAATATTGGATCAATTTTATGGATTATAACTTAGCCGGGCACAGAATTATTAGCCAAATCTACTTATAGATTGGTACTTTACCAAGTAACACGTTTATTAATAGAAATCATGTCGCTGTAACGCTATTGAAAAAACAAACGAACATTTACTAAATTCTTCTTAGTGCATTCAACTAAGTGCAACTGAGTGCATTCAAAGTGCATTCCAACGATTGATACTATTTTTAATGTTCAAAAATATGTTTAAAGTCGTTATATCACCCATATATATGTTTTGCACTTATTCAAACTATTTCAATAGTTTTTTCATATACGTGTATATTTAGTTCAGTAAAATTGACTATATACTAGATTGTTATCTGTAATAAATGCCCATCTAAGTGTATACCTACCTATAATTAGTATTGAAGCCCACCGCAATCAATGTGCATTGCGTCATATGTTTTTGTTTGTTTTAAGCGATTACGTAATTTTGTGTAACACTGTGTGTGTTCAAAGCTCTATACCGGTATACTCAGTTTCTTACTGAATGCTATATTTAGGACAACATAATATATTCCTGATAAAGTTATTCAGTAATGAAAACTCTCCCAGCAGACTTAATATGCCTACTTGTATAATAACACAGTAATAGTTCATTATTGGCTATAATCGATTCACCAACCCATTATCTACGATTGCGTAATATTACGAGCACTATATTATGTATAATATACCCTTTATTAATATACCTTCAACATTTATATTCGAAAGTTAGGTACAACTTTACTACTTACAATATCACTTATGTATATACTAATTAAACATATATGTATTAAACAATAATCCACTGTTAGTGGGTGAATAAATAGACACACCTAATTGGTGAATATATAGGAGTGAATTATTAAATATTGACACTTTCGCTAAAATAGTGTTTTCTTTAAACTGACTTTATTTTGAAAAGAGTTCTTTTAATACCACAGTAGTATTATAATCAAATGCAGGCTGAAAGTACTCCAGATTAAGTACGCGGGAGTATATTATGAAGGGTCCCAGACAGAGGTACTCGTAATCCGGTCACCTGGGTATCTTGTGTCTATCTAATCAATTAGTAGTAAGTAAACTCTATAACCCCAATGGAAAACTTGACATTATATATATATATACTTAAAAGAAAACGTACATGATAACTGAATGTATCACTATAGCCTCGCCCACAATTTGATAATATATCTTGCAGGACATTATTCGATTCTTTTAAATATTATATTGAAGGAAGAATGAAATGAATTACAAGCAAATCGATGAGCGTAACTATGGATTGTTTTCTCCCTGCTCGTTGTATGTATAATCAAAAGAACAATTGACTATAGAGGTAACTTATCTTGCTAGAAGTATATCGTGTATACACACAAGTATGTCCTTTTCTTATTTTAACTCATTTCTGAGCCTCTATATATTAGTTTTAAGAAAAGGGATGCTTTTAAATTTACCGATGCATTTTCCCGGCCATGGTTTTAATACATTTTTCCATTACTACTCGATATATGTATATACAGACATATTTGCCAGGAGATTATTAGAAGAACAAATTAATAACAAACCTCCAACGTTTCGCTTCAATGATCTGCTAAAATGTTTCGATTCCTCTTATGGGGGGGTTGAGAAGCACAGTCGATACCAAGGCAATAACGATGCGATGATAGCTAATTTCGACAGTTTTGGACCAGAGTCTTTTTCTATTTTTGTCTTATATATATATGTTTGTGCACTTCTCGTGGTAGAAATGATTTGATTCTGTCTAAAGTACCTATTATATTTAGAATATGATGGACTTATGCCCAATAGGTAGGTAATACTGTTCTTAGACAAAGGCATAATTCCTCAACAACCATTTATCTATATTTGTGGAATAAATGGACATATTAATAAAATCCTCGTTTCTGTTTTAAATCAATTTATTCATTCATGAAAGCAAACTTTGTTTTCGTATAATAAAAAATTAAATATGTTACTATACATAAGGGCTATTTGAATTAATTGAACATATTTTGATTTACAGTATTCCTCGAATAAATATGCTCTAATAATAAACTTAGTTGTTTTCTTTTAGTAGACGGGACAAGTAATATAGTCGCATGCATTAATCATTGATCTTTGAAGTATATAAGATATAGTTTGATGTAGATGTTCGCATTTTCTATTTTTATTAACAAGCAGTTTGAAATACACACACCTAAACCTGTAATTTTAATATTTAAAGATAATTTCATAATCTCCATCTCACATTTCTTCATAGCTCCATTTGTTTTAGAGAAATTAACAACTTTTAAATAAGACAGTTTACACTCACAATATCTAATAATACAACATAATAGTTTTACTTACGTGCCAACATATCCGCACGATATAATATTACGAAATCAAGATTTGATACATTACTGACTTTCTTGAGGTATATTGTTAACAGTCCCCTTTATGCACCACTTCGATAGAACTGTATTTTGTGAGAAGTCTTGATACACGCATGAGTCTCCCTTTTAAAAAGAAAATATTGGAATGATTTTCATTTTTCAAGGTATAAATGCTCAAGATACATGCACAAAGCATTTTTTCTGAGGAATAAATTACTTTAACATTACAAAATAGAGATAATTTGGTGACTAATTCACTCATTCCATTAATATATTTTAGAAGTATATTATAGGGAAGCACATAAAATTGGTTGTCAAATACAATAAAATTTATTCTTTATAATTATAATATATCTTGATATTTTTTTTTTGTAAATTCTGATAAAATAAATACATGAAAGTTAAATTAAATGTTTTATTAACAGTATTTTTCAGTGTATGTAAGTACATATTATCGTGGATGTAAGGATGCTAAGCCCCAGAAGATAATATTTAAAAAAGAATAACTTATATACAGATATATATACATATGGTGCTTAGCACTCTTGTACATCGTTTTTGTTAATTAGTATAGATAGATATAAGTTACACTTTAAGGCATAATTATTTCTTAATAAATATATAATTTCAATTCGATGGTTTGTTTGTTTGTTTAAAATCTAGTTTCACTTACTCTCTTTACTTGAATATACAAATAAGAAGATCGGCGTGCATGACGTTTTAAAAAGATGAAACAAGCTACAAGTTATCGATATGCCTTTTCTCTTCACATCTAGGTTACCTTAATACGTCATTATTCGTTATAGATCCCTCACACCTATCCTTCCGTACTAAATAATATCCATATTTAGCTAGGCGCTTTTTGATGGACAAAGGCTGCAGGCTATATAGTATAATTGTACTATCAAATAATAACTTCGTTTGCGTTTGTATTATATAACTTCTTTTACCCGGCAGCTATTTTTAGATTCTTTCGACGCAAATACTAAAATAGTAGTTGTTTAATACACTTTCTACTTCAGTGCCTTGATTGAATGATTACTATGAGTATAGTAGGCACACTGTGTCTTGTAAAGATGAATATGTATGTCGTATAACCTGTGTTTAATCTATGGTCTAATCAAGGGACTTCTGAGTTGAAACGTTATACCTACTAATACTAGTTTTAATTAAAATGTATAACCGCATTAGGAATGCAGAATGACTACAATTAAATATCAATAGCCAATAAAAATACACTAACTTACGAAATTCGATTTCAAATTTTATATTAGCCGTTGGGCATGTGAACTTTTCGAGATTGCAATACCGTCGGTAAAGGGTTACTACAAAGGTATATCCAGACATGTTTTTGTTATATTTTTGTAGATGAATCGAAATCTCTTTATATTAACAAATTAACAATTGACTTTGATATGTCGGCGTTTTAAAGTTTAAACTTTTACATAAGTGTAAGTGCACATTAACGGCATATAGTGAATTAAAGTTTATAGTTTTCAGTTTATTTTGTCTCAAAAAACGAATGGCATTTCTCTTTTATAGCTTGTCCCAACATGCTACTGAAGTTGTGATCTTATATTTCCTTTTGTTAAATTGCAGATTTTTCAACAACCCAGTTTATTAAAGCACATTTCCATTACTGATACAATTTCCTTTTCAAGAACACAAAAACATTTAATCGATATGAAAACTTGTTTACAATTTTTTTTCTCTAACATTACATTACTTCTCTATGTATTACATTATTGCTGATGATTGCTTTGCTAAAACATTAATCTTAAATTTCCATTTTTAAATTAGCCTTTTTTATTAAAATAATATATATTCAATTTCTATTTTTTTATTCGAATTTTATTACTGTCGTGTCAACATTTAATGTATATTATTAATTTCTACGATATTGAATAGAGTTTTATTTTGAATTTACAGAAAAATTATAGAAATATACCTGACAAATTGTTTACTGATATGTATAAAGTAAACTTTATTTTATGCGACTTGCTCGTCTGCTAAATATACATCCACTCGAATGAATTTACATCAAGATTTCACTCATTCCTGTTCTTTCTTTATAGGCTATAAATATTATCTCTGTTATAGTATTAACGTGAAAGGAGAGATGCGGAACTATATTATATACGTTGACAAAGATTTTCTATTCAGACATAATAATATCCCTTTTGCAATCCAGTTAACGAAAGCGTGCTTATATAGTGCAATAATTGTTTGAAACCTCTTAACTACAACAAATTATTCGATTTGATCGAATCAAGATTATTTCAAAAGCAATTGGGATAAGTTTAATAAACTCTTTTGCTAAATTAGGCAATAAAAAGAATATGTTTACATCGTTTTATTACTTAATATTCACTCGATTAATGTTTTCTCTTTTTAGAAATTTGCAAACCGCTATAGAAAGTATTTTAAATCTACAGCTGTGTGTCATATAGCTTACATTTTTTAATCTCTTTAAATGCTATATAAAAAATTGTTTAAGAAACAACCCACTAAACAAGAAAGGTCTATAAAAGTTGTTAAATGTCGGTAAATACATTGCATGTTGGAATCATATTGAAATACATCTTATTGAACACAACCTAAAAGAATGAAGGCTAAGAGTGCAATTTATTTCTGCGAGCTGGAACTAATTTTTTTTTCGGGATATGCGTCAATAAAAATTGAACAATTGCAGTTATATTAAGGTAACCTTAGCTGTGAGTAACAACCAGTTCACCATTCACAGTCGGCTGGGATAGACCACTTGAGACTGCTGTTGTTGAACGAGACTACCGCATCTAGAAGGTCCCAAACAGCTGAGGAAGGGTGTGAATGTTCTCCGACAAACCTCATACAGGTATGGGTCGCAGCTGCACCGTGTTGCAGTCAGTACTCAAGTGTCTCAGACGCCTGTCGAGAAGCATGTTGAGTCGAAGCCGGCTTCGACTATTGCCCTGTACGCGCTCCTCAGAAGTGCAGATTCTGGCCTTTGAGATTATTGGGCTTCACAATCCTTTCATCATGGTAAATGGACTTTACTCAGACGTGAGTTAGTGGTGGATCCATGGAACGTTGTTGTTTGGTGACATGGCCGTGATAACAGTCCGGTTGGCAGCGGTGTCCAGTTAACTCGTTGCTAGGGAGGTCGCAATCCCTTACACCCACTAGATGAAAGTACTGATGTTGCTGTCGTTCAGGATCAATTTACTAATTAAGAGATCCCTAGACGTTATTCTTGCTGTCGGAGCATACAAATATAAGAACGAGTTGTTTGAGGGGTTAGCCGTTACCGTTCTGCAGATACTTCAGTTTTGTAGGGTTTGTGGTTCTGCCTCTGAGACCCTGCGCGATTTGTAGCTCATTTCAGTATCTGTCGAGATGATTCTAATAGCCACTGCTGCCAGGCTCATGGACATGATAGTTCTGGATGATGCTTATGAAGGAGGAGAAAACTTTCTTCAATGTGTTCCTTGTTCCAGCCGCAATTCCTTATCGTGAGATCTCCTAGAATCCTGCATTGTGAGCTTGCTTTGGACACTGCTGAAGTACAATAAAGGCTTGAGGTCAGAGGCTTCAGGTTATGCCAAGGAAGATCGGTATGACGTTGAGGCTGGTGTCGCTGAATCTGTTCATACAATAGGGAGAATGAGAAGAAATGAATATCTTTTCGAAAAACATTTTGACGTTATATCTAGATTCTTGTCAGAAAACTGACACATTCAGAAATAAATGTTATTCATCACTCATTAATAGTAGGGAAGGTGTCGCACGACTTCAGTCTCGTGACAGGCGGGGGAGGGGGGGGGAGGTAGTCTCGACAAATCACGATCGAGTACGGCCAGCCAATGACAACAGGAAATGTATA
>JAYRBW010090759.1:0-21419 GCA_036023295.1 Invenusta paracnida
CGTACAAGAGAAAATGGTCGACTTAAAGTGCTCTGGTTACAAATAGAAAGTAAATATGGATTCAGCATAAACAATTTATGAAAGTATTCAATATAATGCAAATATAAATATTAAAATTAAGTTGTTTAGTTAGTCTCTTGTGTTTTGTATAATGATAAGAAAGTATGCTCTCCATTTTGGGGGGAATTCCATACATATAGGGTTGTAATATTAGGCATCCAATAAAAACTAAAGTAATTGATTATTTAATTTAAAATTAAAAGTATTTTGTGACAAGCGAATTATTTAATGCAGAAAATCAAGATATTGCTGCTTGGTGTTTATTATCTTTGTTATAATAAATATATAAAATACCTTACATATAATATAGTTTAACTCATTTACATTGATTTTTGTGTCACTTTTATACCTTTAAATTACCATAAATCACTCATTTTTCCACCATTTAACTTTACATTTACAGCAAAAATAATAATAAAGAATTATTTCATTTTAATTATATATATATATCATATAATTAAAATAAAATAATTCTGGATTAAATTTATATTACAAAACTGAATACTCATATGTAAATAAATGTAATAAATGTATGTTGTTCATATATACATATAATACTTAAAATATTATTATTCTGCATTAAATATATAATGTAAAAATAAATTCTGGCAAATAGTCCAGTGTGATATTCTACCAGTTCCAATTGCTTTATATATAATATTTTTGAAACTATAAAAATGTTAAAAATTATACATATAAATTATCAATATGTTGATTCAATTACATATATATGTATATATATAATACTGAAAATATTGTTATATTAAATACATTAAATATATGTTTACAAGTTAACTTGAGACTTTATGCTATATTTCTACAATATATAATATATATATAATTTTTTTATATAAAAAATATTGAAGTTTTTAGAGAAATTGCAGAAAAAAAAGTTATCTTTTAGATAAAAAGAATATTCATATAACAATCAATAGAATTAAACTTTGATCAGCTACTAAAACACATGATATTAAAGATATTTAATTATTATATTAAAACCCTATTACAGATAAGCTACACACATTTAAAACTTTATTTAACTAATTGTTAAGAATTATTAATTGATAGATAATATATAATTTTTCTGAATTAAACTTAAATTACTTTCATCACATTTGTATATAATGCCTCTAATTTTGTAACTCATAATAAATAAATTTAAATAAAAATGTAGGATTGATCAAACAGTTATGAGGACCTTAAAAGAAGGACATTATTCAATAATTATAACACAGAAACAATAATAAAAAAGGGTGTCTTAAAATTAACTTGTATACTTAATGCACATGTCATAATGCATAGATTTATTCTTAAGGAAATACGATCATTAGTTATTGTTAAACATTGTTATCTTTCTCTCTCTTGCTGTGTGTGCATCCAATACTCTGTGTTATTATTGTTAGATGCATATATACTTCAATAATTTACTTTCTACTATTGCTCATTCCTTCTGATGATTTCTGTATAATATAAAGGAAAGCATTTGTCAATTTATCGTTTTCTTCTATTGCTATACTTATAAATTGCTGTGATACTGTTCAAACATAATAATTAATAACAATAATTATTATTGTGTGTTGTTATATTGTTTGTGATAGCTTTATAAATAATTTATGTTACTTTTGATTTATTTTGATTTAATTTAAAATCTGGAGCACAATATCATTTTCTAATCTTAAACTCGATTGATTAATTATATTTTAAATAAAAAATATTGTATTGCTTAAACAAATGAGAGTTATTCTATATAATTAGGTAAAGAGTCTTAGGTAATGTTCCACATGCACATTATATGATAACATTAAAAAAGGAAATCTGTTTTTTTGTGTCTTTGAATTCTTAAAAAACAAACATTTAAAGACTTAATAATAAATACTTACTTTACACTGGCTACTAATTAAGTTAATTCTTGGACTCCAGTAGACCCCAAAGGATTAGGCACAATGAGTCTTCCTGGGTTGGCCAACCTTTTCTATGAGTTCGACACTCTCAACAAAGGCCATCTGAATGTGGAGGAACTTCATAAACTTCACCAGCTGATCAACTTTGAACCTATTGATACAAGGCACATATTAGAAAGTGTGACAAAAGTGACTGGTGATCCCCAGCATCTAGTTACACTGGGAATACTGCACGATATCTTACTGGAACTCAGGAGACGAATGATATTAGAAAATGATTTAAGGTGAGTGGCTCAAATTTTTTTGTAAATGTGATATTGACTAATTAGATATACATTTATAATCTATTTTGAAATCTAGGATTGGAAGCAGAGATAATACCAACCATACAACTTTTTGAAAGAATACCTATCTATTCTTTTAGCGAATCTATTTTTTAAGTGTATCGTATTTGCTTCTTGAGACAAGAGACACATAAGCTTACACTTCGCTAAATTCACAGTTTTCTCAAGTTCTAAGTATTTCAATGTTCATGGTAACGATACAGATGGACATTTCGATCTCTGGCTGACATCGATCGCACAATTCGAATCGACGATGCTCTTCTTCTCTTCCGCGCCGCATTTGGCGAACAATTCCGTCCTGGACTCTGGCGACAGTTTCTTGTATCTCGACACCCCCGCTCTTCTGCTCCGGTCTGCTTTGATGAGATCAAGTACTGGCTTATCAACGACGATTTAGGGGAGGATGAGGAAGACGATGTTGTAGCTAATGAGAGCTGGTTCCAAAAGGAGACTGAGAGATTAAAAGATGCTGCTAGTGAGAAGGAGAGAGCCATTACTGATGCGTATCTCCAGGTACGTCTGTCATGGGTGCTCTTTAATGAAAAAGAATCAATAAAGTAACTAAAATAAGAATTAAGGCGAAATGTTTTTATTTTTATATTTAAAGGAATTAAAAATATTTACTCATGTATATATAGTATATGATAAACTTCCGGTGTATTTTAGAGCTGCTTTAAATCTTCGGTTCCGACAAAGGAAGGTACTACTTATGGTCTTTCTTTGGATTCGACATTGAACAAGCTAATAGACGACAGGTGATTCAATCTCTACATAAAAATTATATATATATATGAATTATATTAGTACGTAATTGTAACCACTGAATAATTTTATCACATCCTAAATTTAAACAGACTACTTTTTTGGTTTATTTTCTTTGCTGTCATAAATATCTAAATATTTGCTGAAACAGACTGCTATTTGAGGAACCATTGGAAATGTCTCTGATTAAATCTGTAAATATAGATAGATCCGAAATAGTTTCTAGAAATTTTGAGAATTATTGTAGATATTGATTATAATGTAATAATGTATTAATATCTCGTACTATAGGAGTAAATACCTTTTCTATTTCCTTCTATAAAATAATAGGTAGATTTATATATTAATATGGTTGTATTCATAATTTAATGATAAAAATAGCATTCTTTTACAATTTTTAATTTTAACGATAATATAAAAAATCCACTGATAGGGAGCTTTGGACCAAAACTTTTTGAAACTTTATTTATTTATTTGAAACAATTAACTTTAGCAATATAATGCTTATTATTTTTATAACTGGTCAAATACTTTTAAATCAATTTTTTTCAAGCCATGATTGGTCGCCGAGTGATGGAACAGAATTTAACAATGAGGGACTTCTTCATCTAACCAATCAAAAGTATTCTATGCTTAGAGAGGCAATATTTTCAGAATTGACAGAAACAGCCTTGTCACATCAAGGTGAATGGTTGGTAGAAATAATTGATAATTTGATGATTGGTTTAAATATTATATATATATATATATAATTTATTAAATATATTTTTTATTGTAACAGTGTCTAAAGATAGTTAGTCAAATTTTTATGAAATAAAATGTATACTTTGTCTAAGTGATGTTATAATGTTTATTTGTTTATACGACATAGTTCTTTTGTAATGGTTTATTAAAACATATTTAATTTAGCATACTTATTTTGATATTGATGTGTAGAATATATTTTCCTATTTAAAACATTTACCAGTTACATTTTTATGAAATTAATTTACTTACCAAAGAATAGAAACTACATTTGGAAATGTCTTTTTATCTCTCTTAAAATGCAACATTAAAATTATTAAGGAATAATTCTTACTTTAAGTTTTAAATAAAAAGATTACTATTCATTTTAAATACACATTTCTGTTAACTATTTTCAGAACAAACAAGTAAATCTAATCGTTCACCGATTTCTAATTAATTATATTATTATATTATTTTTATTATTCTCCTATTGTAGACCAAAGTATTGAAGGAGGACAGTTTCAACAAGTGGACTCCATCCGCAAAATTGAAATGCAACTTCGACAGTCTAAAAATATTGTCTCAAGCGCTGACATCGAGGAATTGGGTTCTCTTGGGCAACTGAACACCGACTTCGAGCTGTCTGCCGTCATGGACACGGTGGAGGCGTCTTTCCTTGCTTTAGATCATTCCGGACAAATCACAAACGAGGGAGAAGTGACATTCCCAGGGGCTTCCAGCTGGGGGGAGGTGATACGCGATGTGTGCCAGAGGGAAGAAGAAGAGCTGGCTGCTTTGGAGCGTTGGTTGAGGAAGGGAGAGGGAGAAGGAGAAGACGGAAGAGAGGAGTTGATTTTCTGTCGTGTGGTGAAGCAGGTCACTGTGTTGAAAGCCGGGATGGAGAGTGAGAGTCTGATTCGGGGTCTGACGGCGGTTGGCCTGGCTGAACGGGCGCACAAGTATGATCCTACGGTCGACGGGTGCGTGGCTGAATTTAGTAACTATTTAATATGCATGTTTTATTTAAACATTTTATTTTAATTCTCCACTTAAAACGTCGAATGTATTTCAATATTTATTTCAATTCCTATACCTCTAGCATTCAGTGTCATCTCTATTCCATCTTTAGTCTCACCGCTGACCGCAGACGTATGGAGGCTGTGTGCTACTCGGAACTGGTTCAATGTGCCGCCGTCCAATCCCTGCCACAACCACCAACGGTGACGGGAATCCCCGAGAATGTGACTAGAGGAGATCTTCTCAGAGAGAACGTTCAACAGGCCGTCACTAGTGCTATCCAGGAGCGTAAGGTGCGTGTGCGCTCCTGGTGGTCTCTCTCTCTCACAACAACTTTTATTTTCATAAATTATATAAGAATTTCATAAATTTTTATCGTTTTTTATACTACTTTCAGCTCTTTGTTCCTGAATTAAACGTTGACAATAATTTCAAACAATACATTAAATTGGACTAGATATTTAGAATATAAAATAAACAGTAAAAACTCTATTCAATTTATTAGTAAAACATTATTGAAAGGAATTCTCATAATCAGCGAGGGACTAAATATTTACAAAGTTTTGAGAATAATAATTAAACTATGAAATGTCCTGTATCATATCGAGTCCGCTTGTTTGGTTCTTACTGTGGCGAATGAATATATCAACATATGTGTACGTTTCATAGTGAATTTCGTTTTAGCCTCTTTTGTCCGTCATATCTTGCATCAGGCACTAGGATTCTTCCTCAACGGTATACAAACTCCGGAACAGCTGGCAAAGGCACGTAAACTGACTCCAGATGAGAGAGGGAAACGTTTGGAAGAGCTCTGGGAAAAGCGGTGCCTTTGGAAGGAGCAGGAGTTGGGGGCTCTTCAGTTTTCAGTCGAGTTCAATCATGAAATTCTACTGGAAGGTATGAAGGTCACCGCATTTCAGCAGATCGACTCTATTCTGTGTATCTATCAATAATTCTCTCTTGATATTTATTCTGATTCCAGCGGTGGCACTTCGATGGTTGCAGCGTGAGGCTTCCGGTGAAAAGAACGCACCAACTAAACTGATGACAGCTTTGCACGAATTCCAGGACGAGGTCTTTGATGAGATAGTTGAGGATATGATTCAGATGGTAAGCACGATAACAAAAAACACTTTTCACTTTGTCATGAAGTCGTACAAGGCTCGCGACTATTGGATATTTGGGATGCTTATGTGAGATATTAAGTAGATTATAATGATAATATAAAGGTAGTGAATGCATATTGCCCTTATATTATAATGAATTTTATACATTTTCGGGTTATATTACAATTTATTTAATGCGAGGTTACACTTTATTAATGCAAACTTTCTAGAAAATTTATGCTATTGACAAAATATAAACCTTTACGATTTTGTGCATCTGATAAGACCAGTTGAAAGAAAAATATTTCTTATGCTGAGGTAATTAAAGAAGTGTAAGATTAGTTAGATATACGCATAAGATCAATATATTCCATAAAATCAACACAATTCGTTTTCTGTAGACACTCGAATAAAATAACTGTCTATCATTGAACTAAAAAAATTATCTGATTAATGATTCTTTGATGATTATTTCGATAATTATCATTTCTGACTTCTATTACTATATCTTCAACACTTTTATTAGTCAACTATATTTAAAGCAAATGGTCTGTGCCAAGCAATAAATTACATATTGTAAATAAATCTGCCATTCCTTTTAAAACGTATTGTATCGCGCTATGTAATAGAAAAAATAATAATTCGCTTCAGTTTATAATTTATATATTTACTTCTAGGAAATAAATGTGTATTTACAGTTTATTTAATTGAAAATCATTTTGTTAATAAAGTGTAAATACCCTTAAGTGTAATTAAGCTTGTATAATATTATTAAGGGCCGTTTAAAACTTTCTGTTGATGCAAGAATCACCAATCCCCTTTGCATATTCCTTCAGAGCCCAGAAGAACTTCTCATCAACCGATACGAGGTGGCTCTGGCCGCCAAAAGTCGTCTTTATGACAACCTGGCTTTCATAGTGTTCGAGAAGGGAAGCCCCAACATCTCGGACACCACAATGGGGACTCTTTCTGATGAGAACCAGACTGTTGCGAGGCTGAAATCTCTACCATCTGCTGTCCGCAAGAAGTACGCCGCTTTGAGACGAAAGGTCTGTCAATTCTTTCTAGAAATTATAAGGACATTTTAGATACTTTTATTCTTTGATATGTAACTGATTTCTCAATAAATTTAGGATACTTACGGCAAAAATCAAATTGATGGTTTTACACTAACAATATATTGAATTAGATATATGGATAGACATATTTATATTTAACCCATTTTAATGTAAAATTAATGAATAAATGTTGTACTAGATGATTATTTTCAATTTTTGGTCTTATTTTTTAAATAAATACCTTCTATTGGAAGGGAAGACATTTTTGTATATTTTCATAAATATTATATTGATGAAAAATATGTTAGTAAATTTCAATTTTTTAAACAGAATTGAATTATTATATCAATAAACACATTATTTGTACTTCTTACTTTTAGCACTAATATATCATTTATACTATACGCTTCAGTATAAGCTGCACAAGTTGTCTATACAATTATTGGTAAAAATCACTGCAGCTTGTTTTTTATTGTCTTTAATGAGGCCAAAACTGGTAACATACAGGCAATATGTTACAGAATACTCACTACATATATTGCTCAGTAGACGTCATTGTATTTATGCCAAGGCTATAAAAATAGTGTGCTGTGCGATTACTTGCTATTTAAGATTTAGACAGGTTCAGTGCAGCAAGCATGCGGATGGAAGGTGCCAATTCCTCTGAAATCTCTGACATTTCCAGCATTTATAGTCAACTATGTATCTATAACGTACCTATAAAGTGAGAACTACATATATATAGTCAACATTGGTAAATCAGACGGCAGCACTATTGCACCAGTTTTTCTACTCAACTATTAATATATACCTATTAATTTATTTCTGGTATCTGATCATGATTGATTAGTCAGACGAGAGACGCTACATTGCGCGGTATTAATCTTGTTTTCTTTGTAGCCATTCCTACATCAATGCATAGATCTATTTATGTAATTATATACATTATTTTGGCAATACTTAGGTTAGATAATAACTTGCTTTATAATTATGCCAGGTGTGCAAAAATTTGCTCCATAAAAAATCATTTATTCCTTAATTATATTTTTTGTATTTCAAATCAATAAATAGTGCGCTATTGTTTGGCATGTAATAATAGAAGTCAGAAATAATGTTTTTTGACATATTTTGGGATAGCTTTTTGTTTTCATAATTGTTATTTATTTTGTGTGTTGTGAAAGTTAAATATTTCACACTTTGTGGAATGTATTACGTACATTTATATTTGTAGTGCTTCTGACATCTTAGCGTTTTGGTTTTATACTGTTTTAAATTGTTTATCTTTTCCTCTTCTTTATATTTCTTTTTAAGTTTTCGTTTTTTCTCCGTTGTCTATTTTACACTTTACAGACTATTTTTCTTCTTGAACTAAATTTTTGTTTTCTGTTCTTTGTTAGGAAACTTGTTACTTGTTTTCAATACAATGTACTCCACTTTCATGTAACTATTTTTTTTATTATTTTTTATTTTATTTTATTCTATTGTTTTCCTTTTAATTTTATTTTCATTTACACCCTCTTTTGTTGTTGTAAAAATGGGCCATGATAGTTTTTTTATGCAGTGGACATATTATGTAGATCTAAGTAGAACATATAGCCACTGCTGTTGACCTTTTAAATTCTCTCTGTAATTTTATTGTCTGAAAACCAAAGCGCATCCCAACCAATGGGAACATGACACATACACTGTAATTATACTTATATAATGAAAGCCCACATAATCCATTCATGTCGTTTGCACACAGGTATTTGAGTTGATCTGCCGGCAGGACTATCAGGCGACTCAAGATCAGACCAGCGGCTCCTCCCCTTGGGAGGATTTGGATGTGGAGAAGCGAGACCGGCTCATCTGCAAAATGATTGGACGAGAGTTCTTACTGAGACAGACTCGGTCATGGAAGGAAATGGCTGCCCTGATTCCTGGTGCTCTCAGTGAGGTAATTTTCCACATATAGTGAAGGTGATTTAACTAGAATAGATCACCCTATAGCGCTCAGAGACAGAGAATTTTCATTGGTGCAGAACAACCAATTGGCTATCCAGTTAAATGCAACTATCCCACTCTGATGACCACATGGCATCTTCGATAGTCATATGGTTTTAAATTTTAATGATGTATTTTATTCTGTACAAGTTTCTAGATATATCTATTCATAAATGCTTCTTTGTAATATATCGTTAGCTTTTGTGTTATTATAAGCAATTCAAATTAATTAATTTGTTATAATAATTTTGTCTTCAAATTAACCCTCTCTATTAAGTTTATCTCAATAATTGTATTTTGAAAACATTATTATCTGACCATTACTAAATCGGCCTTCGCACTAATCAGCTTCGATTTCATTCATCAAACATCCCTCTAATTGATTCTTATACCCAAAGAGATAACATTTTAAAGTGGTAACGAGTTTCAAGGAAAGCGAACATTGTTATTAGCCATAGAAATAAGATCGGTTATCAATAGTAGGCAAAGACATTAGAATGAAACAATATTAAAACGTTAGTACTTGACGTTAATATATAAACGTCTTTGATAGTAGATTAGTTTTAAGGTGGATAAAACCAGGTGATGTGCTGTCATAATAAACAACATCAGTCCCTTTGTTTATATTTTTAGGAAAATGCTACTGGTTTTCTGTACACTTTTTCAAACACTAAGCATAGATTTAACATTTGAATTAAATTTTGAAAGATTTATAGCGTGCAATTATATGGCTGTACTACATTCTTGACATCAAACCTATCAGTCTTCAAACAGCTTTGATACACTCGTTCACAAAGAAAGGATGAATTTTCATTGGCTTATTGCATCTACCTACCCTGCTTAGAAGGGGGTGTCTAGGTAGTCCACTGTCCTTAGACTCATGTTGATTGGTTACCTCACCCTCCGCAGATTCTCTCAGACTACGTGTGGTGCATTGGCCCGAGTCGTCCGGTTGTCAATCAACTCAAAGCGGCCAGTGAGAAGAAAGGAAAGTCGGGTGACTACATGACAGGTTGGTGACAGCTGACAACATTTGACAACCTATAATTTATGTTTTGAACAAATATATATTCTCACTTTTTCCTAAAACAGTAAAGTGTTCTGATTAATGCTTTCATCTATCTCAAAGGAATAACATTCTCTGAAATGATTTACCATTTGAGATATTGGTTAACTTCAATCTACTTCAATTTTTCTAAAATAATTAGTTGAAATTGCATTGATTGTTTGAAATGCATTATTTTTATAAAAACTTCCGCTGACGAAATGGTACATTTAAAAAAACTTTGAATACATCGATATTTGTTTTACTTTATAGACATATATATGCATTATATACATTGTATATTTTCTATGTTTCAATTAGATGAAAATTATATTTAAATTGCTTAATTTTATTAAAACAATTAATGAATACAATATGAAAAAAAAAATTAATAACAAGGGACATTCTCCTGAAAAAAAATCTTATTACCAGATGTTATTTCAAATTCGTCAACATTTGATAGAAGATCAATTTGGAGCTGCTAGATTTTTCATTCATTATTATAAATAGCTGATTCTATTTTCTTTCTTTTCTCGTTTCCTATTTTTAAATATTTATCTTTTCTAACGCCAGATTATCGCACCAAGCGGATCGACGGAGGTCCTCTAGGCATGTTGGTCCAACGAGAAGAGGAGGAAATCAGTGACCTTGTGGACACAACTGACGCCTTCAGAAGAGGCTTCCTGCTTCAGAAGATCCTTCTTGAGACTATGCACATCTCCCTGGAGACTGACGCCGTAACTGGTGCGATTCTGGCTGGATTGTTGGAGCGCTTCGATGACTATCGAGGTACAGTCCAGTTCTTCTAATTTGCAACTCACTGCACAATTAGCTGTTCCAACCAGTGAACTAAGATTACACATAACTGAATGCACTCGAATCGCATAAAATTGTACAAAATTATACAAAGCGATTTGCATCTAAATAAAGGGCAAATATGATTAAGTTTTCCAATTCTTTGTAAAAAATTTAACAATTGCATTAAATTGCAGAAAAAGTAACTAAAAATTATTAAAAATTGCGTAAAATCACACAAAAATGCATGAATTCTAAAATGAAATATTATTATGGTGCTGGTTTATTAAAAGTCCCACATCCCACAAAACATGAAAAATCTATTGAAACTTTGAAAATTCTATCAAATTATGCTTAAAATTAAAATACTAATGTAAAGTTGCGTGCAAATTTTAACGTTTGAAATGGTTTACTTAAAAAATGTGTGAATGCATCAAAGTGTGTGGGTGACTTAATATATAAAACATTGCATATTCTCTTTAAAAAGGGCAAAGATACCAGAAAGGGGTCCATGAGGCCACTGCTATTATCCTTCGCATATCCTCCTGTTCCAGACAACTCCTCTTTCGCCTGTGAGTCCGATATGTCTCGTTTGAAGCAACTCTCCACTCTCCACGCCTGGGCCAGACAGAACAGATCCACTGAGCATGGACATCTTCTCCAGGGCGTCGGCAGTGATGACGAAAGTGAGAAAGAGCTGAAATTTAAGCTTTTTATTTAATTTTGATTGCTAAATAGACATTATTAAATTTGCTCAAATTTGATTATCGTAACAATTCTGTTAAGTTTTAAATTGCTGAGTATTATGTCAATGTTTTATAATAATAAAATCACCAGCGTTATACCTTCAGGTTTCATTTTCGTAGCATTGTAACTTTCATTAATATAATCGTGTTTTATCGAGAAATTTATACATGATGTGCTGATATGCAATTTCAATCTGCTTTATGAATCCTTTTTAGATATGTTGTATTCTGGTTTACCCCGCTTAGCCAATCACTCGAAACATAGTCTAGGATGATTTTCTAAATATTGGGATGTGTAAAATAATAAGGTGAAAAACAAATTATTGTTTGTTTTCAATCAAATAATCAACCTCGAATGTAACTATTTAATATCGCGAATCATTTTAGAGGTAGCTATATAATATGTACCTACACATTTTTTAAATGTACTAGGGTATGAACTGGTATGAACTGGTATGAACTGGTATGAACTGGTATGAATTGGTATGAACAGTTTAGAAAGGATAATTCATGTAAAATTGTATCTAAAATTTATTTTTTATGTGTAATATTTTTATATTAATGTCTAACAATATTTTTGTGCGTGCATTGTTCGTTAGTTACCGCTTAGTCTTAACATTTGATCGGTAAAATATTCATTGTTAAGTTAATATTTAATATTTTTACAATCATGTATCATAGTATATTTACGAAATTTAAATAAGCAAAACATATCTTTCTGTAACCAAAAATGTCTTGAAAAATTCTCCAATTTTATGTCTGACTGAAATAACTGACTAAGTTTTAATTGGTTAATACCCAAACCTTAATCCAATCACAATGTAGTAAGAAAGGTAATACATATTTAAATAAGAAATGTTGCACTTGAAGATATAGTAGCAGTTTTAAATTAAATTTACTTAGTAGAAAGTTGTTAGTAAAGTTCACTCAGATATACCCCTGACGAGGCTGCCTTTCAGCGAAAATTTGGGTTTAAATATAACATCCATTTCGCAGCTCCGGTTTATATCTTTTTTTCTAAATTCACTTAGTTTAAAATCTACTGAAACACTTTATAACAGTATGTAGTTTATTGGAAAGATCACAATATTACTCTCATTTTATGAAATAAGATTTAAAATATTATATTTTCATTATTTGGAGAAGTTGCGCGCAAATTTCGTGCCACTGTACTCACAAAGATAACATAGTATGACTCTATCTCAACACCATTAAAAATATATTAAAAATTATTTAGAATTAATTTCTTATTTTACCGTAGAGCGCTAAAGAGTAAATAATAATGATATTGAGATGACGAATTAATGAAAATTTTTTGCTGCTGTAAATGTTGTGCAAAATTATTTTACAACTTTTAATACGAACCTTTGCATATTTTCCCCATTTAAAGATCGACCTGAAGATGGCCATGGCAGTGGTGAGGTCTGGTTTGAAGTCTTCATGAAGCATCTCCACGAGCGTGATTGGCTGGCAAGAGTGGCCCCCGCTGCCTGTGACCTTGCGGAGACAGCCAGTCAGGAAGAAGCTACTCCGATCGATGTTCTCAAGGAGAAACTCGATACACTCAGAAAGAAACATGCCGCTGTGCAAGCTAGGACGCCAGGTAGGATTGTGAGAAAGCCGTAGTAACAGCACAATTGCGGTAGTAAATGTTATATAGAGGTGAAGAATTTAAATGATTCATTTTCAGTGTTGCCACTCTTGTGTCTTTTAACTTTTTTAAATTTCGTGTTAAAAAAAGTGTATACCTCTATTATTCTAATCTTTACCGAAAATTAATCCTTTTGTAAAAAACTGTATTTCATAAGCTTTATTATCATTTTTATGAAACATAATGTATTGAAGGTGATATCAAAGCATTTTCTTTGATTTTTAGCATATGTGCACATAAATTTTGTGATTTCTAGACCCAAGTGGCAGTTTATCTGACTTAATATTCACTTTAAAAGCAAGCCTTTACAAAGCATTACGTTCTTGGGTCTGCCTGATTCAATAACCGAAGATGATGTCAGCACTGTTGCGAAACATTTGTCAACTGTTATATCCAAAAATTAAACATGTAATCTTCAGACAGAAGTGTGGCTGTTTAATTTGTGAAAGAATAAATCAAATACAAATTCGTTCAATATTCAAAGACCATGGTTGGATATTTCCAAAGATAATTGACTTTTTAAGTTAACTCGTTCGAGCACCATTACACAATTTCCATGCAGATGTAGAATGGCATATTGGAAGATTGAACGACATAGATGACAATAAGAGAGGAATTTACTGTCAGATCATGTCTAGTATTGACATTTCTTTGCGTTGTGTTTTCAGATAAAGTTTGTTTATTTCATATGTTGTATATTTTGCTTGTGGATCACAACACCTGAGCTATTTTCCTTTTATGTCGATCATTCTTCTAGGCTCGAAATTTGTCAACCGCTGGTCTGCCTATTAATTCTGAATTGATTGAAATGGACTTAAATGCACATGTGAATATCAATAATTTTGTAAGAGAAAGAAGAAGAAACTCGAGGAATTGCACAGAGAACGGAAGAGGAGTCTTGCAGGAACAAATCAAAATTGATCGTGAAAGAAGATCACAGCTGTCACAACTTAATGAAGAAAACAGATCTTCTTTCAAATAAAAAAAGCTTAAAGAAAAAGATTGAAAGCTGAATTATTGGCTGTGCAGAAAGCAATGGAAAATCTCATATATGTAGTAGCACATTTATAGAGGAAGAAAGTGTTGCTGTTTCTGTCTCAAATGTTGCTCCAAAGAAGCAAAGGTGACTTTTAGAAAACATGTATCGTCGCCGCTCTGACCAAAATGTCTTATGTCCAAAATTAACATTTTTTAAACAATTGATTTAATTTATTGTTCATAATAAGTAGCATATTCTATTAAAAAAATTGGCGATCGGGTGACTATAATTTATAATATTGTCATTTATATATATATATATTTAATTTTGGCATTTTGGTCAAAGTGGCAAAATATTTTTTATCACTAAAATGCAAGAATGATAAAGACAGACTCTCTAATTTACTAAAAATTCCCCAAAAAACATTGAAATTCTATTTCTGCAATATTCTTTGATAATATTACTTATTTTTATTTACTTACATAATGCAGTATATTGTAGTATATTAATTGTGTTACTTTTTTCTTCTGTGTTTTGTTCTACTTAATTGAGAGTGACAACCCTGAATTTTGATTTATTGAAAGGGATTTGCGTTTCATTTTTATTACAAACTTACATAATTTTGGAAACAATTTATACAAATTTTAGAACATAATTCGCAAATTTCTTTCATAGTTAGTGAAAACCATTTTCAAATTCGAGTATAGCAAATATATTTTTAAATATTAAGATTCCATACATGTAATGTTAATGGCTATATTAGTTGTATATACCCGATTTTCTAGTGATTAAAAACACAAAGTAATCACTTACTAGAAAATTAGAAATTTATTTGCTTACTATGACAATTAATTTCTATGAAATTTTGAAGCTTTTTGTCAATATTTTGATTGTGCAATTTTCATTCCATATTCAGAAGAGGCTGAAAAGAGACTGAATCATTTAACGAAATCAGTGATCTGCTGGGTTCATATTAATAAGAAAATGTCTTCTTCTTCAACTCCAACCAGCTCGGAGGCACTGCTGATGCAACTTCGAGATTCTCTTGAATTTTTACATCTCACCGAAATGCCGCCCATCTTTGATGTCATTTTAAATGCGGTGATTTATTCCTTGTTATATTTCCGTGTATTTAAAATATTGCTTAAATTGATACACATGTATTTAATATAATACTTTTTATATCGTCAATCAATGTTAGTAGTATTGAGAGGTGTATTTGCAGCTCACATAGCTGGCGGGAAATAAGGCGGTGTATGGTATCGTTGAAATGCATTTTGGTCTATAACCAAATTTGAATGCAATTGCATTCACAATTATTACTAATTGTACACAGTATTTTAACTATTTTGCACAAATATTATTGAACTTATTTTGTTTTTGTTAATCTGTCTATCTTATTGTTTTGTTTCAATATATATCTAAAATTCAGAGGCATAATTGCTATAGATTCTGGAGTATTTGTTTGTTAACAGTTTTGTTATTCTTTTCTTTTTATTTTGTATCTACAATGAGCTAACTTTTATGAATATATTTCAAATATAGGTATATATTTGTCTACAGTTATATAAGCAGTTTTAACAATATTAGTACGTTTGCTACTTTTTTAAAATGAAATACGGGAAAACTGTCATTGTGTCTTCACTTTTTTTGTAGGACACTGTGGACCTGCCAATCCAAGCGAATAAGCATCGATCAGCCCGCCTCAACGTTTCCGCGGAGAATATATTCAAACTTTTAACGGTTTCGGAGGAGTCCTATGCTTCTGATGTACGGTGGCAATCATTATATATTTATAGTTATTAACATAGCAATTTATAATTATTTCTATAAATATTTAGATAAGCAATTGGTTTTGTTTACTGTTGCATATATATTGAAACGAAATGTACGTTGTTGGGTAAAACGCAGCCAATATTAAGCTGAGTTCTGCCAAGCAAATGCAACTATAGAAAGCGTGTGATGTCCAAATTTTGCTCGACGAAGTTCAAGCATATACATATCTAGAACTACTTCATTTGTTTATACAATCATGTTTATAGACCCCCAACGCTGCTAACACCACAGGCCTTCAACACGCGTTCCCACAAGTCTCACCTAATCTGGAGACAGCCCTGCGCAGACAAGTGGAAGCCAAGTATAACCTCCTGCGAACCCAAGCCCTGCTTGACACCCTCATTAGCGAGACTGGCGGAGAGGCGAGTTGGGATCGACTCTCTACTAGCGAGCAGCAGCGTCGACTGCAGGAGCGTCAACTTCTTGTCGCACGCTTAGAGCGAGAGGGTCGACAGGAGGAGTTGTACGAGTTGGTTAAACTCCCGAACAACTTAGAGCGTCGAAAGAGCATCGTAAATATGTTTGACATGATTAGTAGGGGTGGTGCAAGAGGGGAGGAAGAAGGGGAAGAGGAAGGTGAAGATGAAGATGGGGCGGAGAGAGGTGAGGAATCTCGTGATCAATCCGGGAGTCTTTTGGGGTTTCTTGAGTCGACATGTAAGCAGGTGAGTGTCATTGTTAAGTACAGAAGTAAGCATTTGACAACATTGTCTATTATAGTCTAATAAAGGCAGTGTTTCATTAACAGAACTGTTGAACATAAAAAATGGAGTTCTGAAAGAATTTTGTGATTAAAGAATAAATTGTGATGATTTACTTATTTTTAAGATATGTTTTGATAAATAAATGCTTTTCAGATGACAAGGGCATTAAATATTGAAGAAAATTGATATTAAATTGACATATTGATACAAAATTGATATATTAATTGTCATTACATTTTTTTAATAATTTGTTAAAATGAATATTGTAAGAAAAGTTATCTGTTTCAATTGAACGCCTGATATAGATCACAAATACAAACACTTCTACAAATTTGTTAAATACAATACTTATACAAAATGAGTAAGCGATATATTTTTCCTAATGAATGAATACTTCTAAAATTTTCTTGTAATACTAAAATCTCTCTCATATGGTAATATTGTGAAACTGTTATAGATATTATATATGTACCGTTTGTTACACCATTTAGTTGATAGACATATGTAATAATGTAATAATACATAAGATATTGACGAAAACATTAGTCGCAGACAAGAAAATCATATTTGCAGAATCTTCATTACTATATAAATTTGGAAAGTTTCTTTCTTCCTTAAATCTTCATAAATAATGGCATCATTTTTAAAAGCCAGCTTCTAAAAATAGTCTAATTGGATTATATTTCTGTTTCATACAAAAGCATTCAACCCATATTCATGTCTCTTTCGTCGCCTACGTACCTACTATGTTCCTATATATTTCTCCTCGGATAAAAGGAGCAGGACAAAGTGCTCCATCAAATCGCTGAATGCCAGCATGAAAGCGAACGGGAACGGCTTGGAGACTTTCTATTGGCTAAGTTGCGGCGTGACTGTCGGCTTATCGATCACGAGGCCTCGCTTTCGGCAATGAGCACACTTCTCTATCTCAGCAAAGCTGTGAGTAGCTAATTTCCCCGCATCCAAGTTCTCGATTGGTTGAGATTTAACTCAAATATTATAGGCTAGCCCTGAGTGGACACATTTGTTTGGTAATTTGTGAACTGCAATTTTGTATTGGTATATTTATGTAAATTTTTTGGAAAGATGTAATTTTGAAATAACTACATCTATACTACTTTGGATTTGTTAGTAGTACCATACTTTATAACAGACTGTTCAGTCAAAATGTTCTTTCCATAAAATAAACTACTGAATATCAATTATTCTAGTAAAATTTAAATTTTACGAGTGTTAACGATTGTAATAAGCACAAATTTACTAAAAATTTTGTTAATCCATATTTTTATAAATGCATATTTAGCTAAATACATTAAGCACCGGGAGATAATTTTTTTTAAATACAGGAAAGGTTAAAATTATATTATTAATGGAGTAAAATAACGACACTTATTTGCGAACTGTATTATCTATAAAATAATTCTTGATTATAATTATACATCATAGATTATTTTTGGCAATTAAATACAATTAAATAAAGCAATTTGTATATATATACATAATTATAATTAGTTAAATCTTATATTACAATCGCACTATTTTGTAGCATATAACTACAATATTTTTATTCAAATCTTACTAATATATACAACTGATTATATTAATATATTTTAGTTGTCCTATATATAAATAAACAGTTACTTTTTGTAAATTAATGAAAACAAAAAATGCTTCGGTTGATATTTTTATGTTAATTTTTTATTTATGAATTATTTCTGGAAGGTAAGTATATTATAAATTATAAAATAGCATTTGTATGTACTACTTGAATAATAATTAGTAATATATCTAAAAATCCTTTATAAAATAAAAGTAATCGATCTCTTGCAAGTCAATTTTAATTGAATAGCTCTTAATATAGGCTTTCTAGTAAGATAAAGATGAAGTTTGACCCCCACCCAACACTCTGCAGGAACACACATTCAGTGATGAGAAACCACAGAACCATATTCTCGCACATCAACGCATCTCTTCGGCTCGCAAACGACGCAAACTTGACCTAGAATTATATGCTCAGGAGCATTTAAATCTTATCGACCACTTCGAACGCATAATTTCAGGCCAAGAGGGTCTTGACTTGTCGCATGAAACAATTCTCACGTTTTTGGATGCCTTTCAAGCTTACGAGCGAAATCGTTTGATTAAGGTTGGTTATTTAAGTTGGTACTCTGTAATTGCCCTGTAATATGAGTCCTGGTTTTATGTAACATAAAAATCGTTATATTTAACTATTGAATGAAATGATATAATGTTCCTTTTGCGTATAGCTTGATATATCTATAGTATATTCACCTTTACGTTCAGCACTGATTTATATGTGTTTGTTTGTTCTATAGGGTCAAACAGGTTGGTTTGTTTATCTGCACGTAACTTAGCAACAGTCGTGTCAATTATTCATGTCTCGCTTACTTTTTAGATAATAAGCAAGTTTAATTTGTTTATATATAATTTTAATATATTATTGTTAATATTACTTAAATCATCAAATGGCATATTTATGTTATCAAAATAAAGCAATTATCAATTGTAATATTTGAATAACATTGGTAACATTCTACAGCGTTAAATACAATGCGTTTGTTCCGGCTCTCACCCTTATAAATATAATTTATGATGTAATATTGGCCGAGCGGAGAATCAAATGCAATAAAGGCACACATTTAGGAACACATTAAAATCATTATATTTAGTCAGTTAACTATCTCGAGAATCATTTTAAGCAACGTAAATTAATTTGCATTGAAATTTGAAGCAGATTGTTCTAAGTCACCAAACAGAATAATCAAACATTTCTCTCGGCCCCAGACCTCTCGACTTCACACCAGAGATTAAATCATTCTTTTGACAACCTTTACACAAACAAAACTCTACAAACCAAATCGTCATCTTTAAAATTCAAACTACAATAATATATTGCAAAATCACCAATATCATGCTATATTACTACCACTGCACACGGTCGCTTTAAAATGATAACATATCATCATAGGAGAACTTATGCAGACTATAAGTGAGACTGAATCTAGATGACCATATCAAGTATTAAGATAAGATAAATATATGATATTTTCCCGACTTGTTAACTTTTCAAATTATTGTGTAAGAACTTAAAATGTAATTTCAAAATATGTAGGTATCATTTCTACAAAGATTTTTTTGTAGACAGAGAAATTACTAAAAATATATTTCTTAATTGTTTTCATGAAATTATATCAACAGATTACATTGATCGGACTTATTCATTTTTTAATCTTTGAGTATTCTTAAAATATATAGAAAATAATCCTGAAAGATTGACTATTTTTGAATCCTCAAAAAAAGCAAAATATAACTCTTAAAAAAATATTAGAGCCGTATGCAATCTGTTATTATCAATATTAAAAAATAGTCTAGTTGTTTAGTTCTTGCACTATCACCACAGAGTAATTAAAATATGAATAATAGATGGGACGACAGGCATTTGGAGACGACTCGTATTTGGTGACAAGTTTTACACAAATCAAGGCAATCTCACTGACGGAATCACGGGAAACATTGAATGCTTTAAAAATTAAAAATATACATTTTTACACTTTATATATGTTCTAAATATTTGATTTTAAAGTAATGAAATTTGGTTATACATTTAAAAATAGTTTCAAATGGAAGAAAATGACATTCATTTTGTAACTAAGAAAGATAAAAATATCAAATTCAAACACTTTCGATAGGGTCGTTTCATTATGTAGTCACGTTATTAATACTGGCTTCTGATTTGATGATCAATCTTTATTGAAGAAAATAGTAGACGTACCCCTTTAAATTTATTTTCATAATTGATCGATGCGCAATATTTGTCTAACTTTAAACGATAGATATTCCGTTTAACATCTGTACATTCTTTTCGTTTAATAAACGATATGAATATATCAATGAGTGTATCAATATTTCATTAAATATCAATGCATATATTCAATCTACTCTGACCAAGAGATTAAATGAAATCAGAATCATTTAATCTCTGCAAATACAAAAAGTACCTAATAAACTAATTATATACATTAATATTTGTCAATTACAAACATACAAATAATGAATTAATTGGAAGAACTGAACATATTCACAACACAGCCATGATTGAAATGAAATATAAAACTCCTGTTTGTACTTTGGGTCTTCATTTTTGCAATTGAATGATTGTTGAAGTTAACAATTTGAGTTGAACTGGAAGTGGATGTGGATTGGGCACCATAAATTGCGGGGGACATTTGCTTTTCATATAATGATGCATCAATGTAGGCGCATCTGCAGCACTGCTTATGCGACCAAGGTTTCTTTTGAGCGACCTCTGGAGTTATTCCGCTTGAATTTAAACGATTTTTGACTATCCTTCGTAAACATGATTTCGTGAAGAATTTGTCACTTGAGCTGAAAAGAACCTTTGTTGCATTTTCAATAGAATGGACACCTAAAGGTGATGCCTTGAACCATATTGGACCGGATGGATTTGATTTCCAAGTAAGATAAAGTGCTGAGTGACCCGGTTCTCTGTGGGATTCCGGGCGATGCGATATATACTCCTTGTATGAAGATACAACACAGCGTTCTTGGTCGACTGAATTGGCATACCGTAATTTCTCTATTAAACGCCCCGGGGCGTTTATTTATTTAGTCAACAATTAGGGGGGCGGTTATTGGAGGGGGGCGTTTATTGGAGAGGAGGCGTT